>DWEJ01000742.1:0-15137 GCA_018245835.1 Mysoria sejanus stolli
TAACTTCTCCCGTTTTCCCAACATTTCCCTTCACTGCTCTGCTCCTATTGATTGTAGCGTGATGAAAAGTATACAATGACCAGCTCAGAAGTATGAGAGATAATTGTACCAAGTTTTGTTAAAATCCGTCGAGTAGTTTTTGTTTCCATAGCGGTTATACAGACAGACAAAAATTTTACTGATTGCACTGACTGCAATCACCCCCTGATAGTTATTTTGGAAATATATTCCATGTACAGAATTGACCTTTCTACAGATTTATTATAGGTATAGATTATCTACGTCATATTAGGTGTATGCATCTACATACAAATATATACGCTGAGAAATCGTATGTTCAATAAACTGCTTATTTCAAGAATGAGACAACTATATTTAGTTGTATAGTCAGTAGACCAATACAGTTTTCTAATAAGCTTACATAAATTATTCACTTTAATGATACACAATATTATACTATTGTATATGCCAATAATCTCCACGCTGGGCATACAAAGTTCAGCTTCTCGCACCGTCTACGCTGCTGAGTGTCAGCTGGTCGTCTGAGCAGGCCCTAAGCTGTGCCTAGACAGACCGCGCCGCACCACGATCTGCCAGCACCAGGTTTAGTCGCCTATTATATCTTGTAACCCGGCATGGCACATCAATAATACTAGAGAATAAAAGTTAATGTCACTAAAAGCTAAAAAACCGTGTTTTTTTACTTTTTATGTTATCTTCCTTTGTACTATTATTCTTTTCGTTCGTATATTAAAATTTGTGCGATCGATCATTCGTTCATTCTTTAGATCATTGTATCGAACGTTCGTTTATTGATTCTTTAGATCATTCATTTATCATTCATTATTCCCCTCGTTTCACTTAAATCCCTGAATTATATTATATATTATGAACACTTCATTACAATCCAACAAGCGACAGTACAAACTAACATACCGCGTGCTCAATTTATTCATAATCACGCTCATATTCTGAAACTCAAATCGCTCGTTCGACGTTTAAATTCTGCGGTTAGCGCATTTCGTTTCACTGAAGGATTTTAGCGTTTAGATATTATCAAAAGTATTTAGAATTCATGCATTATTATAAACGATTATTAATAGAATGGATCGGGCATGTAAACACAATGGATTCTAATGAAATGCAAATGTTTGCAATATTTCATTGTTGTGGTTTTATCTTAAACGTGGTTCATGTTTGTAGATCCCAATATCTGCATTTTTAGTTTAATTTATTTATTGACTAAAACATGTTTGTAAATACCAATATCTGCATTTTAAGTTTAATTTATTAATTGGCTAAAACAAGTATTTAATCTGTTTCATTTTAACTGATTGCTGTTTAGTGAAACTTAGTAAATACCGCATAGTTAAATATTACAAAATGTGCTTATACAGAAGATTAAAGAATATCCTGAAGAAACGGTACAAAAATATGAGAACAATAAATTAATAATCGACAATAATTGAAGCTAAAATTTTATATTGTGTGATGTAGCATGCCCTCCAAGTGATTTTAGATTTTAGTATTTCGGCGAATCCAAAAACCAAAACATGAAGGCTGCAAATCAATATACAATGCTTAAGAAGAAAAAAGAGTGTAGGACAGAAGAGAATGTCCTGCGAAAAACCCTCGCCGTTGATTTGGCAAGAGTTGCCGTTCCCTATTCAAATTTGATATCCAAATTACAACCCGTCCTAATGATCACTTGACTTCATAAAGCTAACATAAACAATGATCACGTAACTTCATAAAGACAACCGTGAAAGAAGAGTTGATGTTAAAGAATTATTGCTAATTAGCTGAATATATAACTTACTATACCATACATAAATACCTTAATAATTATATTCAACGCAAAACCCATCAGAGAATGAGAATTAAAATAATGACAATATTAATAATGCGAAAGATTATGGTCGTTTAACATTTTGCTAACAAAGAACATTTAACTTAAATTTTCATTTAAACGTGTGTCGATTTGCACGTCATTTCAAATTACTACACGCGAGGTGGCTCACATAATTGGAAACAAATGGAAATGTTCCGGGATGGGATGCAAATTTATTCAATTAATCCTAGCGTCAGTATTGTTGGGTCGTGATTGGCGTTAAGTCGTTCAAAGCGGGATTGGCGTAACGGAATAGGTTGGGTGCATCCTGGAATTTTGTTTTCTTATTAGTCCCGTTCGGGAGAGCATCTTGGGTTGTACAAGTTTCGAGTATTGGTTTTCGGTCGGAATACGATTAGTTGAGACGAGTTGTGTTGTAAAATGCAAATCACTTGATGGGTTTCATCTTGATGTGATAAATTCTATTAGTAAAAGTCATATACCTACTTAACTGTCGTCCCTTAAGCTCACTAAATATGGTTGTCGTGGCTCAATTTATAAGCAGCGCATACAAAAAAATGAAAAATGTTTGTGCTGAACGTAATGACATTTTCGTTACGTTGTTTTCATTCAATAACAATGAAGAAACTAAGCACTTTTAACTCTGAAGTAATTTCCTAGAGTTACATATCCATAAATATAACATCGCGCCTGTAATAGCCAGAAAGGTAAGCAGAGACATACCGTGCACTCCCACGTTACATCTGTAACGTTTTTCTCTACGAAATAGGAGGCGAGCATATTGCCAAACACAAGGCACAAATTCAGACATCGTGCGACTATTATGAACTTCAAGTTAAAAAATTGAGTAGTACAGACCCAGGAGTCGAAGCCAACTCCTCTCGACTAATAGTCACAGTCGCAACAAACAAACGAGACCTGCGAGGTAGAAGTAAATTTATATGTGAATTTATCATACCACCATTCACTACCACCACCATTAGTAGATACAGACGCAATTAGGGATTGTAATGAACAAACTAAACCAAACAGAAATGGATGAATCGGTGTCACTTCCCCGGGTGAGACCTCTCTATGCATGTAAGCACATCACACTGAATTGTCAATATAGACACTACAGAAGAATTCTTTAACACATACTTTGTAAAAAATATACAGTAACAAGCTTAATCATAGCTTCAGCCCTTGCATAACCTTGTATTTGTAAATGTAACAACGCTTCATACAAGTAAAAAACGATCCTCTATATTTCCTATCTTTATCCCGTCTAATCCGGTTTAACCTGATTTAACCCGGCTTAAGAATATTGCCTTAGTGAGGATAACGCAACAAAATGGTACATTTCAAATTTGTTTAAACTGGGGCCTACAAAATAAGAAATGACATACGTCAATTTGCTCTAATTAGAATAATGATTTTAATTAAAAATTTATTCCTCATACGGATGGGTCGTTTATAATAAATGGGTAGTTTATAATAAATAAAAAAATAATTGTAAATTTTATATATTCAGTTAGTGCCTTTAAGAGGTAGGCAGAGTGAATTGAGTGTCCAATATCCTGACGTGGTTTACTTTCATCACTTTCTTCATACATACACTTAATCATTTAACCAATAGTTCCTCGTAGTCGTGTTGGTTGTAAGCACGACGGCCGATCGAGAAGTCCTGGGTTCAAATTCCAGGTCGGCCATTGTTGGCTTTTTCTAACTTAAATTTTCGAGAAGTGACGCGAAGTATGTTTATGCGTCCGATGTAATGTAATAGACTTATCCCCTATGTATTTCATAGCGTGTCATAAACGTAATTAGTGAAACGTAGATGTGTACTACAGTCCTCTGCGTCACTTTTCCGGGATTACGGGCTTGATGCTACGTTTATTCAACCAAACTTATTTTTCCTTTCAAATATTCTGCACAAATCTCGCTGACGTTAAGCCAAGAGTGGACAATATCGACATGTCCACGTTCCCTAATGATCTAATATTTTATCCTGAAAAATTGCGTTATAAACATGTTTAGTAACATTCATCAGCTACAGAATTATTTTTTTCTGTTTATTTGTTTTATTTACACTATACATCAGGGATAACATAGCCCAGCCAAAGTATTCGACGACTTTATTTGGGGGCCTTTTATTCAATTTACGCTGTGCACTTCGTTCTTCGCAAATAATTTAAAGTTTTAAGATTGACTATCACTAGCTGCAACAGTGAAGAAAAATATCATAAGGACATGAGCATATATTAGAACTCCTGTTCGCTAGGGTCTATGAAGTCTGCGACTTCGCACTGATCTGTATGGCAGACTAAAGGTCTACCACACAGATTCTGGTCGAGTCTATATGCGGGGTCACCCTGCGAGAAGGGTTGAGCCTATCTTTAACGGTTCTCGTTGTAAAAAAAGACCCCTGTCCAGGGCTGAAAAGATAAAAGGGCTGATGTCGATGGTCATAGTTTACACCATTGGAACACCTAGAGCTCGGTTGTACTATTTCCAGTTTTAATGCCTTTACTAACGGCATTCGTAGTAACAAATCACTAGTTTCTATCAGAATATTAATAAATACAAGTAACTTTAAATATAACAACTTGTAGTATTATATATAAAATGCATATGTACATATTACGTAATATATAAATACGCATATATTTATTTATTTTTGATTACACCTTTACTCGATTTTTAATATAACAGGTAGACTTAATACTGTCAAGCATCCCATATCAGTTTGCCTTTTCGCTAAGTAGACTAACATTAAAGGTGGCATACAAACAAAGGGGAAAAAGTTCCGATAAGAAAAATAACATAAACTATATACTAATACAGAGAAAATGTACTTATCTGTCTGTCGACTTGAAATAGTGCTTTGGGACCGATCTCTTCACAGAATATACTATCATTTGGCATGTTTTTTCCCCTTTCGCTCAATTTCTACATGAGTTATGAGTGTCTTATGAGATTTATTTCCTGCTTCGTTATTTCTACAAAGATTGGGTTTTGGTTTCTCTATTTTTTAAATAATATATGTAAATGCATTGATGTCTTGTATTGACTGACATTACCAAAAGAAAACTGCTTAAGCCATGCTTTTTTTTAATGCTATGAAAACAAGTAAATTATAAGACATCAGACCTTTTTATCATTCATTTCGAGTCTCCTTTGACAGTAAGAGACTAAAGGCCATAGTCTGCCATACTGGCCAAGTAAAACCTAGCAAACTTCACACGCCTCACGGTATTAAGAAATCATAAATTATGTCATTGCTTCATATTTTATAGAAGCAATACATATTTTTATCACAGTAAAAACTGTTTAAAACTGAATTAATACGACACACAACTCACTTATTAATATGACATGTCTTATTTACAATACCCGTTACAGCAAGAACTTACTTCCACGTTCTTCTAAAGCATTAGAAGCGTAAGAGAAGCATTAAGAATAATCCTCATTAAACCTCCGTCTTTTAAAGATAATTAAAAAATAACCAAACGTAACATTGAGCCTCGAGTAGCCAATCAAAGGCGTTCCCTTTCGAATGAATATCAGTAATGTACCTTTCATGGCCGTTTAAACGGAAAATCCAGCTAACATTAAACGATTTAGGGGAATAACCAACTAAATGAAATCTTGCGATCCGTGGATGGGGCGCAATGAGCCGGTCTGGGATCATGTTATAACATGGGCGACGTTCGGAATATTGATGCGGTTACCGTTTTGCTATGTCTAATCGAGTTTATACAACGTTTCTATCACCGTATTATCTGTGGGTATTTGTTATAAAAATCTTATACAAAACATCTTATATGTTTATTACCATTTTGCTATTACTAATCGAATTTATACAACGTTTCTATCACCGTAATATCTGTGGGTATTTATTATACAATTCTTATATAAAACATCTTACGTTTATTGTTACACCCATTTGCTACTGAGGTAGGCATACTCTATCTATATTTAATACATTTGAACCTGCAACGTCCTTTGACATTTATTTGAAGCAGTTATTTATTAACAACATTACGCCATGAATTCCCGAGGAGGTAAGCAGAATAGTGTAGTTAGGACCAAATACCTGACTTATTAAAAGTACTCCGCTTAATACGACCGTGGATAAATTCCGAACCACTTTGAAAATTAATTTCAGAAATAATCCAAAATCCATATTTGACAGTTGTTCATTATTCAATGTGAAATGAACCCACTAAACAAATAAACTTTATAATTATATGATTCAATCACCAGGACGTGCGTTACCAAGCGAATGTTTTCTTCATGGTTTAATATGAAATAATAAACCAAACAAACTCAATAATAGATAAATTAATCAGGGATTATTATAATTAATAAACATTGATGAGTTTTAAGGCCTACCTGTTAGCTACAACGACATCAATTTACATAATTAATACCGTCATAAAGCTCGACGTGCATTATTGAAACTAATTGAATGAGGGCAAATACAGACTTTATAGCATCATACGAATGCATAATTTTATCATTCCTATTCTACTTTGACGGGTAGCAGTGTATGCAGTGAGAGTAGCTACGCTCTACGATCTACATGAACGTGCCCAGTGGCCCAGCAAATCGCTAGGCATGCGGTTAGGACAGAGGAGCATTTGGTTGCGGCACATCCCTATCAGCCACCGCCAGGCTTAGTTGCCTCTTACGACACCCCGGTAACCGATGCGGGATCGAGGAATATATTCTTTCATCGCCCCGACGTTAATTCTTTTTTTTTAAATCATTCCAAATTTCAATTTAGTAAATATAAAATGTAACAATATTAGCCGTTATATGGGTTATAAATTGGTAATATAAATGCATATTAACTTAATTCAATTTCAACGATAACAACTTTCAACAGGTTTATACTATTCTACGTTAGGTACACTAAGTTTGCAAGTTCTAAAACCAGTACAGAACTATGAGATCACTGGCGATCTTGCATTTAGGTTCAATGGACGGGTGTAACCAAATATTTTCGTGTCCATAGAGCTACGCACACATAGCTATGTAAAGGAAAACCGGTGATAAGCCGATTACAAGCCGCCTTCCAATTTGGCAGCAAATCTCTTCACACCTCGCCTCGCCTTTGTGCGAGCCGGAATTACACTGCGGGCTTTGCGCTTTTACACCAATATGAGAGTAACTTGTGGGTCTTCTCATATGAGTGTTGCTTAAATTAAACACATACAAGTATATATTGCACACCTTAGATTTCCCAAAAAGACATATTATTTCATTCGTGTAAGACTGTATCAGTAGTGGTGGCCTAGTGGTTTGAAATTCAACGTCTTACTCCGGGAGCCCGGGGTCAAATTCTTGCGCGCACTCCTTTATGAAAGTGCGTTTTAAGTTTAAATATCACTTGCTATAACGGTTAATGAAAACATCGTGAGGAAACCTGCCTGTGGAAACCTAAAAGAATAAGAAATTGTTCTCTAAGGAGTGAAAAGTGGGCCAACACGCACTTGGCCAGCATGGTAGACCGTGGCCTTAAACTTCTTAATCAGAGAAGGGACTCATGTTCCAGCAGTGGAACGATAAAATGAAGTCTTCTAACCCGCACTTAGCATAGCAAACCTTAAACCTTTAATTTTGAGGGGAGACCCATGTCCCCACAGAACGATAAAAGGGTCGGAACATAAGATAAAAATTTTGCCATATTCACACGTTGTAACATTGATAACTTTCGTAACTTGACCGCCTGTAATCCCCGAAGAGGTAGGCAGAGGAATGCAGAACACTTCCACGTTCCACCGGTTACGATTACTTTCGTGATTATTGAAAGTAATTTCGAAATATTCCTGTTACACCTAAAACATTTTCACCTGCGCGGTAACAAACAAGACAAACGTAACGCAGCCTAAGCCTCATATGCCTCCTAATTTGGCAACGAATCTCAGCGCACCGCGCACATCGCTCGTACATTGGTTTTGAGCTGTCTGCAGATATTCTGGTGACGTGAAAATGTCTTTGTTAGATTAAACTTATTAAAGGAAACATTGTTGCTGAGAATATAATTGGACTTTAATTCCCATCCGATTGAATTTCCCATCGCATTAATATGAAGAGTTGACGTCACAAATATTCTCAGACATTATATATCAGCACACCAGTTCCCTTCTGGGGGTAGGCAATAAGTAATGACAAACAACAGTAGGTAAAAGTCAGACAGAGGAATGTAGTACACTTCCACGTTTCACCGTTACGTTACAGTTACGTTACGGTTTACCATTTCATAATATAAGAGATGGAAATTATTGAATAAAAATATTGACTAGTATTATAGTAGCGAGGTTCAATGCTAAAATAGACATCAAAATATAATAAACAGCAAATCAAGCCATTTACGAAAGTTCCAGACCAATTGGCATCAATCGAAGACCATTAGTGTACACTAAACCCAAGTACATATATATTTGATTCTCTTTTAGACAAACGGTGAAAGAAAACGTTCCGCTATTAAGTGTCATTACACGTCGCTCCATCAACCAGAACACGCGATATAGTTTGTGGTACGAATAAGATTTGAAAATGGAATAACCTCTAATTTTCTACTGTAATCGTTAAAACAACAATATTTCATTCTTTGTGACATGTAAATATTGGATCATTGTATAAGACGTTCCAATTTTGACAGATGGTATTGCAATCATTAAAATGCATGTGCCGTGTTAGGTTAATTCGTGTAAGTAAAATTATTTCCGTATTACTGGACTCCAAGGAGATTATTTCAAGTTTTTTCTCGTCTAATCGTTTCATAATAAAAGATTATCTAAAAATAAGTTACATTTTTGTACGTGAGTCCACGAAGAAAACACTAAAATCCTAAAATTTTTAAGAAGCAAGTCGGATCTGTAAGGTTAGATATTTGGCACTCGGTATTCTCTGTCAACCCCATAACAGGCTTGGCGGTACAATATTACTATTAAAATAGTTCATTAGTACAACAACTTTTAAATACCACTTTGTAACATTAATATTCCCGCAGAGCCTTTAATGGAAATTCCCATTTTAAGTTAAATAAGAAGATAACTGTATTTTTTTAAATTGACAAGCGGTGGATTTTGTGTAACGAAAAATACCGGATACTATTTAAGCGAGAGCAAAACTTATTGTTAAATACAAATTAAGTAAATGTGGGAATCTATCTCATCTGCAATATATGCAACGTTTTCTCAATTATCGATATTGGTATTTAATTTATGTAAAAAATCTGCAAAATAAAATATAGATATATTATATGAGTGTAATAGAAACACATGATTTTTGTAAGGATTTGGCAATCGATTCTCTGTGCCTACCTCAAAACGATGCTAGGTCATGACGATATAGTAATCATAAGTTAGATATCATAGATATCAAGAGCTTTAATAGGTACAAACTTAAACATAATGACAAAAATAATATTGTGATAATTGATTTTTAAACACTTATTTTTATAACTACTTTTAGAAGATTACAGTCAACATGTCCTACTAATCCATACATAGGTTGTTTGCCTTTGTGAAGTATCACTGAATTTTGTTATTAATAATGTTTTAGTACGATATTTTATTTTGACCTCATTTAAAACTGGACGTTAGATCTAACTATGAACCAACTCGTTCGTTTATTCACAGTCATATCTAACGTCCAGTTTTAAGAATAGAATGTGCCGAGTTATAGTCCAAACGATTATATTCAATGTAACGTTTGCATTAAATGTTTCATATGTTGTAAGACCATAGTTATGTAAATAGACAACAAGTTATATTTTGGCTTGTCTTCTTCTTCTTCACGCCTGTAATCCCCGAAGTGGTAGGCAGATAGGTAGGTAGGAATGCAGAACACTCCCACGTCTCACCGCATACGTTTTTAAATTTTAATTTAATTTTAGATTTTCTAGAAAGTTTTTCTAGAAAATATTCTAGTAATTTTCTAAATCAGAAAATTTCTAAATTAGAAAAATTCTTTTTTGTAGTGCCCGACCTTGCAATGCTTGCAATCAACACGACTAACGAGACAATAATCTACAACGTGTGAATTTTACTCCAAGACACACTTAGCCAGCGCAGAAGACTGCCGCTTGAAGCTTCTGATTCTGAAAGAAGACTGTGTCCAACTACGGAATAATAAAAAGTTCATGATTTTTGATTCATAACAATAAATTTAGTTATGCTATGCCGATGAAACTTACATTTGTATTCTTTTGGATTAAATGGAACACTACAGCCGACAGTTAGGATTCATAAGCCCAGCCAAAACTAAACTCATGGTAGTAGATCACATTTCCACCCGGAAACTTCAACTTGGAATCTCTAGAACTTGTTACTTCTCCGATTTTCGAATTTGTTTGAACACGAATCCCAAAATAAATGTATGTTTCAATTTATTTGTGGAAAGTGGTAAATAGTGGATAACGTACCAAGAGGTGAAACTCCAATGCTCTGAACAAATTTAGATCATCTTTAATATGACAGTAGAAAAATCAATACACATTCATCTCCAATAGCTAAAGCAAATATAGAAAATCGTTTGAGAAAATTTAATCCCATTACGAGATTACGACTTCAAGTGGTTGGAAACCGTCACAACGTGAAGTAATAATATCTCCCGTACCTTTTTATACTTCTTATTTTTATACCGATTTAAGAAGTGCATGTATTTCATTTCATTGGACGAAATTTTGAGTAAACCATATCGCAATCAAGATACATGACATTTACCAAAAATTATATTGCAGATTTATTGATCAGATTACAGCTAATTGGATTTGTCCTCATCGTTAATACGGGTACTGGCATTGTTTATTTCCGTGAACTCGTTCGTGAAAATTAAAAACTGTAAAATTCATTTGCTCGTAAATCTCTTTGTTGAACATATGTGACAGAGCAATAATTAAAATACACATGATTTTTGAACGCTTTGCGACAGAAATGGAACAAGTGAAGTTTGGACGATACATCTTTTAAAATTTTTAGATTTACATAGTTTAATTCGTTAAAAGATTCTTCGTATGCACCTTTATTTGCCAGTATTGTAAGTATATTTTAATTCATTGCCTCGTTGATCGCGTGGTTACAAAGCGCGACCGCTGAGCAAGGTGTCTCGGGTACGTAACTGATGAAACGTGGGAGTATACTAAGTGTACTAAACATGCCTTCGGGGATTAGAAGCATGATATTACTTATTTTTCATTATGCTTCTATTTACGGAATTACAAATATAGAAGAATATTACAAAACATTTTAAACACGTTTCAAAAGGTCCTTTCCAAACTACCCTCATCCGTTATTTAAAACCATATCCAGTGAAAATCCAAAATAAATTGGACCAATTAAAATTGTAATTCAATTACATTAACCAGAGCGAGCTGGAGCAAAATGTTCAAATACAACTTTTCATCAACATACATCAATAGATAATGCACTTTACTGAATGTAAAACAAAGTTCAAATTCTAATAACCCAATCCCCTCCGTGATATGTAATTACACAGTGAAATACGTGTTATGAGATCTCTAATTAACAGCTACGCACTTGCTTCAGTTAATTTAGTTCCAAATGTATAATGTAATTAGCATAACATTGAGTAATAGTTGGTTGGAGACGGAAGTCAGAAATTACTTCCGCTTAGTGACGTTACGAGTATAGCGACGCGTGTTGTGTACGCCAATATATCCTCTGAAATTAAATTTGGTAAATTTGTTGTAAAAGTTGTTAAATCTTGGAAATGTATTTAGTATTTCTTGTAATATAAAAAAGAATATTACGTCGCAATGAATTTCGATTATGATCAAGATTGACATCGAAATGTCTCTCTTTCTATTCTGTATAAGTACCTACGTTACTAGCTCTGCATCGATGTAAGACTTTTTAAAAGTTATTATTAAATTGAAATGATTAAATATCACTTGCCATAAAAGTAAAGGAAAATATCTTGAAGAAACTTGCACACCACAGTGTTCTTAAAAAAGGCGTGTGAAGTCTGCCAACACCCACTTGTCTAGCGTGGTCGATCATGGCCTTAACCCCCTCATTCTGAGAGAGAACCCAAACTAGGGTGTAGAACGATAAAACAGGCCGTTAAAGAGATATAACGCGTCTCTCATATAAACTAAAACTGGTAACTCCATACTTCAGATAGAAGCATAAGTTATTTCACTGATAATTTATTTTTAGTATAAATAAAAAGGTATAAAGGGGTTACCGTCCCGAACAAACCGTATACAAGACTGTCTCCAAACATAAATATTTTCTCCCTGAAGTTTTCCTCAGCATATTATTAACATAGGTTGAGTTACGTGTGCCTATGATCGTGACCATTTATGTTGACAACATCATGCATGACATAAAACTGGTCTTAAAAAATATTGTTCAACAGTAAACGAGGCAAACTAGATAGAGGCAAACTGACATTGAATCCAACCGGTATTTTATCGAATATTACAAACACCTCACATTACATCAGATAATACATCACATCAACATGACGTTGTTTAGTACATACATATATTGCAATATATGTATGTTCTACACACTATTACATCCAATATTACACCGCAGATGATTTCCGAATTTACGTTTTGAGCGGCTTGGGTGTGTTTAAGCCTGACTAAGCAACTTAGTTCAGTAACACATACCATGCTGAATACTTATGCGTGTTTACCTTAAAGTCTTCTTCTTTGAGTGCTATATTCCTTCGAAGATCAGTGTTCTAAAGCAATTAGACCTTTGATATTACCATCAGTAAAGAGGTGTTTTGTCTGGAAAGATTGTTTCCGACTTCTTTCCCTTATATACCGCCCTGGATTTTACAACGAATATAATTTATATTTAGTTCCTAACCTATCTTCACGTCACCTTTACAGGATAAGCAGACAGCATGGAGCGTCAAACATCTGACCTAAGAGATCTGACATAGGTAAGTACCTATTGTTATTTCCTTACAATGTCATACATAGCACCTGGACTCCATTTATCCACATAGTATACGTAAGTATGACACATAAAACACTCGCCAACGCGACCACAAAGCGCACTTATAATGTATCAAGCTGTCCTGTTGTTCTGCTAATTTCTAGCTAATGGTTCATTAAGGTTCTAATTTACAGCGAGCGACCGCTAGCCACCACTTTATTTATCGGTTGAAGCCCGTTCGCCGATCATAAATTAATTTATATTATGCGTAAATAGCATTACACCACAATCTATTGATGAGCATAATATAGTACAATATGGCGGTAAAAACTTTTTGAAACTTAGGTAATATATGTATTATGTTAGAAGTGACATTTGTTTAATGATATCGCTATGGATTGTTATATGGCTGATGTAACTTTTTTAGTACTTTTATATTATTATTATTATGTAGGTGTATTAGCCCTTCAAATTATCCTCTGAAAAGACCCCCACTGCCAACAAAAGCACCGTCATAACCGGTAAGACCATAACAGAACGCACGGTCGAGACAAACAGGCGGACGATAAATAAATAGTCAAATAGAGATGTAAAATGTTGTGTTTGACTTTTTGTGACCCGAAAATAGCCCTTTGAGCCAAATACAGACTTTTCATTTCAAAATCCTCAGTGTAGTTACCTAATCTCCCACATTTACGTCCCACTATGGAATGGATGGTGAGTTTATTGCCATGCACCAGGCGCATTCCTTGCGTCCGAGTAACCACAAGAAAATCTAAATTAGAAATATCCAGCAGTGCCCGACCCAGAAATTGAACACAGAACCTCCCGATCGGCAGTTGCACTTGCAACCAAAACATCCAAGAGGCTGTCAAGTTGTTATTAAAAAGATGAAAATTTAATTGGATCTTTCCTTACATTGAATGCCTCGCCATTGTCATCCTTTGCCTAAGAAGTTATAGAACTTCACTGAGAAACACCAATTTCTTTTAAAAACGCACCAAATTAAAATACAGAATACGAAATCTGAGATGAAAAACATCTAATTGTAAACAACATTTGCATCCAAATGAGCCTCCACCAACGCCACAGTGAAGTCACTCCTAATAAACTTACCTTTTCTTAACATTTCCTTTACGAAACTATGCAGTTTTAACTAGCAAGTGTCATTTTCTCACTGCTTATACAATAAACCGTTCTACACTTCCATTGGAAATTGAACTCTATTGCCATTAATTAAAGCGTTATTTTTCGATAAGAACATGGACATTTTATTTGCCTCGACTTCAATTTTAATATGCAACAAGGGAATCATTATTCTGCATTTGCTCTGTTTGTGGTATATAATTGTTAAGTGTGGAAATAGCTGCTTTTAAGCAATTGTAAAACGGGCAAGTCCAGTTGTAATACGTAATGAATGTCCTAGGAACAAAATTACATCGTACAATACTCGGTGCTCATTTATTATTTATTAATAAATGTTCGTATTAATTTGAACTATCTTACAAAAGTTCACTGATCTGATGATAAGTGGTTATTGTATACCAAATATTTGCAATAGTTGACAAGTCGCTAATGAAGTTCCCGGGCTCAGACAAAACAAAAACATAAGAGTACAACCCTTTAGTTTACAAACCCTTAGTAACGTTACGTAACCCTTTAGTTACCAACTTAGCAAACTAGGGGTTGAACCTTCTTACACTGAGAAAACCCCATATTTCACCGTGACACAATAGAAGACGATGAAATGGCTTATTATAAAACAGATACCAACGGCAAGGTTAATGAATGCAGTTACCGAAGAAAAACAAGACTCATCTATCTGGATAAATTAGGACTGATACTGTTTGTTTTCGGTGTCAGAAGTATACGAAACCAGTGTGCGTTTATAGGGAGAGGACGGTGATAAAAGAGAAAGGAGAGAGAGAGAGAGAGAGAGAGAGAGAGAGAGAGAGAGTGAGAGAAGAGAGAGAAGAGAGAGAAGAGAGGAGAGAGGAGATGACGACAAAACGCCTCAAATTTATAAAGATACAGGTACTTGACACTCGGGAGCTCTGTGCATACCCTGTGCGTGTTCTAGCGTGATGGTGCAATAAATGTTACCTAAAAAGTTAAAATAATCCACGTAAACACAAGTTTCAGATAAACTATCCCGCCATTATCTATACAGCTGCCTTAACGAGAGACGCCTCAATTTCCTCTGTTTACAATGCCGATACCAAAACTTGCTCTTTAATTTTTACCTTGAACGTTCTATGCCAGTGGTTCTCAAACTGTAACTCCACGTAAGTAAAGTTTACCGATAGATAGACACATTAACATTTTTTTTTTTATCTTCACGCCTGTAATCCCCGAAGAGGTAGGCAGAGGAA
>DWEJ01000743.1:0-15136 GCA_018245835.1 Mysoria sejanus stolli
ATGCTTAGCTTTTTCTCAGAAATAGAGTTACCAACCCTACTGTTTTAATAGTAGATTTGCCGTTTTATCACTGGTATCAATGTTTTCTGTTTTGTTATGAAACAGTAAACAATTTACTGTTTTAACAAGCACCATCTTCACAGCTCACAAATATCATTTTGATGAACAAAGATATGAATGGGACTAGATTGAAGTACACACGCTTATTTAAATTCGAGGGAATCCCCAGATACAAGGCCGTGACCTTCTTCATTATAGACTTTTTAGTTTTATGAACGGAGAACTCTCCGTGAATGAATTTATTTTAACATCGACTCAGTCTATCGTTTCTCAATTACGTCTCTTACGACTAATACTGACCAGAACAAAACAGTCTCGAAACAACGTAATGTATTAATAGAAATTTTGAACATAAAAGTAGTTATTTGAGATACCATAAGAGATAGAAACATGCTATCCACAATTATTTAATACATTACTTTAGTGTATCTCAGGCAAGATTTTTGAACAGGTATCGTCTTATTTCAGTCAATTTAAATAAAACAGTAATACACTAATAACCTAAACCTTTCTCAAGAATTGCACTATCTCTTACTAAAAACTCTATAGTAGATTTTAAGAAAGCCGCGAACATACAGATTTTGGGGACTTTGTTTATAATATATATAGATACAGCATCTCTATGATCATGAGCAGTGATTCATTAATACAAATCATTCCACCTAAATATTTATTTTGTTTATTTCTTTATTTCTCAGATATAATACGATACATTTATGTTAAACCTAATTATGTAACACAGTTGAATTAATATTCATAAATATAAAAAGTTTTCCCGATCTAAAAGCCTACGAGATTAAATATGGAATGTTATTTTGAAAATAATTAGTAAGAGCTTTCAGAAATTAGCTATTAACCTCAAAGCAACCTGATATTTATCGTAAATCTGATTCCATGAAACAAACATGAAACACTCAAGCTAATTCGAGTGGGACATGTCATGTCCATTACCCAGCGGTCGCTGACCGGCTGATAGTTTGACACTGAGGTAAAACATAAGGGAGTGTTTGTTCCTATGTGGTGTGGGCAAGATGGACCGACCTCGGGCAAGGTGAAGTGATAATATGCGACGGGCTGAGGCAGAATCTGCATGTGACAAGCCGAGGACAGAAACGTAACATCACGCTTGTAGTCTCCGCACAGATAAGCAGAAAAGTGTAGTATACTCGCACATTTCATAAGTGACGTTCTATGGAGTAGGTGGTGAGCGTATCGTCATACGCGGGGCATAAATCTAAAGGGTATAAGACTAACGATTAATAAGTGATATATCATTACGATCTATATATGTGTGTGTGTTCAAACAAAATCGATTACAGAAAATTGTTGTTAGCTAGAAAACTTTAATCGGATAAGTTAGCAGCAAGCCCGCTTGATAGCTCCGCCCGCGCTGGGTGTATCACCGCCCTATTATTTTTTCGTATAACATAATTAGGGTATAACTTTAAACTGTATTTTTAACACACAAAGTTATTACTTTACGTCAATAGTAAATGAAGAAGGATTAATAAATAAATGGATTAGTAAATGGATAAGGATTAACTTGTAAATAAATGAGGATTAAAATCATAATACGGAATTAATCGTCTTTCTGTTTTACCCGTAATTTATTGACTAAACCGTAACATTACCCTGCAATCCCTCAAGAGGTAGACAGAGGAGTGTATTACACTCCCACGTTTCATCAGTTACATTTACATACCACTATGGAATAGATCCATTGCTCCATCCAGTGAATTCATTGCTGTACACTGAACGCATAACAAGACTCCGAGCCACTATTAAAA
This sequence comes from Mysoria sejanus stolli, assembly GCA_018245835.1. Classification (NCBI taxonomy): domain Eukaryota; kingdom Metazoa; phylum Arthropoda; class Insecta; order Lepidoptera; family Hesperiidae; genus Mysarbia; species Mysarbia sejanus. Next base: position 1,848 of record DWEJ01000743.1, read on the forward strand.
TATCTAAGTTAGAAAATATCCAATAGTGACCGACCCGAGTTTTTAGTCCGGGACATGGTCCAACAGTCGCAGCAGTCGCAGCGGTCGCCCTGGCAACCCATAAGACCAACGGCAGCCTGCTTCTTACTTTACAATACTCCTTTATTAAATTATGTAGTGATCACTCTTTTTGTAAGACTTTTGAAATAAATAAATTGCTATACATTTATTTTTAAATAACAGAGTATAATAAAATAGATGTACTTTAAATAGTATTACTATTAGAAACTTTTCATTCTAGTATTCTTGTGAGAGAATGTTGCCAGCTCACTCACAGATTTGCCCATTGATCCGAAAGAGTAATATTATGATAGTCTAGGTTTTGTTACAGTACGGCGTAGAATGTAAATTCCGGCCACAAAAATATATTTTTGAACGCTTTGCGGCCTTCGCATTGATGAAGTCCGACCGGAAAATGGATCAATTATTTAGTTGCTAGTGATCATTAGGAACACGTGGATTACCGTTTATACGTTGTAATATGTAAATTGACTAAGCTAATACTAATTGTCCTGCGTAAACATTCATGTGTTAGTCAAGATTTTTATTAATTTTTTACCACGGGTACATAATAGTATCAATAACGAAAAGAAGAGTATTAAGACTCAGAACGAAAAGTAGTTGTATCGTTATTCCAGTGGCTTGACCGGGAACCGAATACCGAAGAATTTCCGTGCTACATGAATACCGACTTTTCCTTCTAATAGAAAAGAAAGGATAATAAATAATACTCTATGAAGTAACGTAATCACATTTTAAAGTTTTCATTTCTATCTGCATTAGTTTTTTAAATAGTAATATTGTACAAAATTATATCTATGTAACTTAATTAAACACTGCCTCTCTACGTAGTGTGAACGAAGTTTAACATATCGGCCCGCGGTGCCAGTATCGATCTGAATACGGCGGAATAATAATAAATAATTAAACTGCACTCAACGTCCGCGCACAATGCACGCGCGTCGTGCAGCCGCGTGCGGACAATGCACCGCATTGTGCGCGCTGCACATGCAAAATTAAAACTCTTCTGCACCCTTCGAATGCGGCCATTCGCGTTCTAGAGTACTCTAGAACGAAGGGGAACAATATAGGGTTAGAATTTTTTAAACAAATTTTCATGGAATATTTTATTTTGGGTTGTTAAAGATGTATCAAAGGAGGGCGCAGGTCTTACTCCGCTGCTACTTGTCATCTGGGCCGAAGTTCTACCACTTGGTAAAGCAATGGAATTAAAACTGCGTTTATGCGCAATCTTCGGCCTCGTACAAACAGGCTCGTGCCGCACATTTTTTTTTATTTCAAAATATTAACCTTAACAGATTCGTTCAGAAATAGTATTGCCTAAAAAATAGGTATTCACTATTCCTACTACTGTAATTGGACCATTCGTTTATTAATACGATTACACAATACTATTAACTTTATTTCATGTGTTATTTGAATTCTTAAAAGTGTCAATGCCTCTAAACCTAGTATTTACTAGAACTTTGTGCCATAATTTATCCACCTGTAATATAGGTACTAAACAAATGCTTTACACGATATGGTTCTAAAACAGCAGCAATCTTGTGGTTCTATAAAAAATATTTTCGTGTACTTGTGTTCAAATGTGTCAAAGACTAAAAACAGAAATTTTGCAAAAACATTTATTAAATGAACGCAAGACAAAGCTCTTGGCACGGTTTCTGGAAAGATCTTATAATGTTACACTCTGAGCTTTCTGACCTCGTGGTTTTATTATTATCGTATTACTATTTAAAAAGAAAGAAAGAAAGAAATGACGAATGAAATTTGTCAGAACAGGGGGTGTTACAATCGTGCTTTAATCGTACCCTTATGGAAACTAGGTTGAACAATATATATTGATGTAGGTACTATGTATACTAATATTCTAGCAAAGTTAAATTTATCATCATACAACAGATTATGTTCGTAAGAAAATAATTGATTCTTGCTTTCCCGCGTACTTACGTGTGTTTGCACCTTAAGCACCGGCCTGGACGCGAGCCATCTCAATACGAGTTCTTGTAGAGAAATTTTCTATAGCAATAATCACTGGCGACGACGCTATTACCGGCGGCGCGGAAGTAAAAACTGATATTTAAAATAATAAGCCGGGAACAAAAAATTAAACAATCTCGCCGCTGCAAAAAGCATCCCTCAATAACCAGGGTCGAACATGTTCATATACTTAATAAGTTTTTAAATGTCCCAAGAGCACTGATATTAGTCAAAGACATATTTGATAATTTGAGATCCATTGTAATTTTTATAAACCCCCTACCCCATAGTAACCAGAATACCAGCACCACTTCTTCACTACCGTATAAGTATAATGAATGTTTAAGTACAATTCAAAATATCTTTTGTATTTCAAATTTGAGTCCTTCACTTCGGTGAGTGACAATATACGCAAGATGGCTAGCAGTGGCTGGATATGAAAAGCTGAGGACCGAACTCTGGTGTGATTGGATAGACCTATCTTTAGCGAGGAACTACGGATGATGAGTTTAAAAGCTGGAGAAATCTCTGTACAGATTTCAAATTGTGATTTTCGTTATTGCATTATTGTTTTTTTTTGTTTTTTTTTCCAAATAGACTGTCACGGTAGCAAACCAAGATACTAGAAGAGTATTCCAAATTAAGGGAACGCTGCAGCAGGTTACGCTGCATTATGCAGCATAACATAAAGAATAAGAAACGTAACATCACACCTGTAATCCCCTTAGATGTGGGCAGATAAGTGGAGTTTACTCCTACTCCTTCAGAAATGACCCTTGCGTCCTGCCGTGGTATAATTATACCGGACACGGGAATTTAAACTAAAAACCTCCCGATTATCAGTTACATAATCATAAATATAGCAATAGAGAATCCGAGTGTATGTAATAAATTATGAAAGTGTTGTTGAACGACGACGCGCGCGTGGCGGAGGGCGGCACGTTGATTGGACACCGAAGTGGAAACCAGTTGAATCTATTTCCGTGTTTTTATACTGTAGACATTTGCTATCCGATAATTTGTGTTTGAAGCTGGATGCGGCAAGGCGAGTTCAGGGCGCGATGGCGCTCTGGGGGAGGCCCATGTCCAGCAGTGGACTGAGATAGGCTGGTGATGATGATAAGTATGCAGCAATGCGAAGGTATATTACAACTTTGTCATTCTGAAAGAAGCCCCGAGTTCAGCAGAGCAACGACGAAAGAAGTGCTGATAATGATCATGACGATAATTTGACACGACATGAAAATTTCAATTAATATTTGTAAACATTACAACTGGGACACATCCATCATTTCTACAATAGATGATATTTTATCGGAAATACCAAAATAGAACGTTAGAATTCTTATGTGGCGTTAGTGTTATAGCTTACATTGTGCTATAGGAAAGAGTAAAGTTAATAAGACATATAATAAGCGACGTGGGTTTGAAAAGAAACCATAACCCTTCAGACTACAGTTATTATAATCTTCCAACACTCACGCAAGCTTTGTAAGCTGTCATCTTTTACATCGGCCAATATCTGATTTGCATCTTGTAATGTTATTTGCTAACATAAGTATACATGTGTGCATGTACAACAAAACAGGAAACAGGAAGGATATTGCGTTCGCAACAGTCAAGCTGTTTGATTGATAATATTGCATTGTTTGTTGGACTCAACCTTGAGAACGTTGTGATGGATTTGTGAGAGAAATACATGCTGTAATATTATCCCGTGGGCTGAAGTATGCGTTATCCCGACACATTCGCTAAGACATCGGATAGCGGCGAGATCGTGGGGATGTTTTCAAGAAGGCGTGAGCGGCCGACTCGCGCGATGATTTTCTTTATACAGTTTTATATCATGTCTGTGGACACTGATGTTTTATATAAAAGCTTCCATTCCCGTCAGGTCTCCGGATCGATTCCCAGGTCGAACAGTACAAAACATTCTAATTTAGATTTTTTAGTAATTTTTAGGACGTAAACGTAACTGGTGAAACGTGGGAGTGTTCTGCATTCCTCTGCCTACCTCTTCAGGGATTACAGGAGTGAAGTTACGTAATTTACGAGAAAATAAATGAATTTAGTACCTCAGTACTAAAATATTCCTTACATAATTATATTCTTATGTACACTACACGCTAATTTTTTATACAAAAAATTACTAACTTTATTTCAGGAACTAGATATTTAAAATCGCAAATTTAATCAATAAGATGGAGAATCAATTATTAGTCACTCGGTCATGTTCTATTAAAACTTTATAATGAACATTTTAACATTTATCAGTTTTGTTTAGTGAAACAATAGGTATACAAGAACTGTCAACTCAACTACAATTTTTCTGTTAATTCTACTGTTTCCGGACCTATTGCAAAAATGTGCAATAATTATCGTATACTAGAAATAGATTGAGGAAACCTGCGAAATGAACGCTGAAATTACAAAAGCTTATTTCTTCATTTCCGTACCAAGCTCTAGCCTTCGCGGCAGTCTGAAACTCTACATTTAAGCTTTGAAAAGCTTTTGTGGCGGTTTGGAAGCCGCAATATCGCACTTGACTGATGGATTATAACCTGAAGTTTGATATAAAGCTTTTTGTGAATAACGAAAATATACAGTACAGTTTTCAAACACATTAAATACTTTTTAGGCACACTGACTTATTTTAAAAGTGATTTACATGAGTACTGGAAAGTTTATAGTTTTGTAGAGTTCTGCGGGTTTGACGTAAACCAGCCGAGCAATACGCTGTCCTTATATGTATAGATGGCTGCTATATATTGCTTTTGGCTACATAGCCAAATATATAGCTTATAAGAATAGTTTTAATGTTATCTGTATTTTTATATTAAAAACATGTATATAAATATTATGACAGGAATTAAAGTTATCTTAAAATTTGAAGTAATTTGGGTTTTTATGTTTTTAAATTGAATTTGCATAGATAAATAGGTACAGAACTAGTCATATCTTTACTCTCATTATAAATTAAACAACTGGTAAACAAATATAAATTCCGATTCTTACGAATTATTATATAATTACCGCAGTATATGTTTTTACATTATGTCATAATTTTATAATAAATATTAAAATTACTCTGCATATTAATTAAATTTGAAAAAACATATGGAAATTTTGTAATTTGAAAATAAAATAATTAAATTTGAAAAGGTCATATTATCACCGATACAAAAAATCGAAATTCAAGTTGGCAAACAACACCCTTTTTCCTGTGATCAGAAAATAAACGAGACATACTTACCATGTTGACAAGTGTTGCGGCCGCAGACGAGAGACGAGGGTACACACGACGCTAAACGTATTCGCGAGACAACGCTCCGCGCCGGACTGAAGCGGCGCCGGCCGCGTGCGCCTTATGTACCGTCGTCCGCTGCAGTGTGCGCGTACCTTATTCTGGCTCCTGGATAGCTATACGACTCGAAATGCATTCAAGGTGTCGGAAAATATAAGAAATTCTAAGATTTCCAGCAGAAGTGTAGCTTAGCATTATCGCCGTAGCTTAGGCAACCTAAGCTTTAAAAAAAGTTGTTTTTAAAACTGGCGTGACAGTTTCAAATGTATTAGATTCCATTTTTTAAATGTGATGGCTTATTGATTTGTTTATAGAGTAAATCATTAGAGTAATAGATTCCAATGCTACTTTAAACAGTATTAGACTAGTGTTATTACGCAACTACACAACGCCTGTTATTCCCGAAGAGGTAGGCAGAGGAATGCGAAACACTGTCATGTTTCACCAAGTGTTATTACGTATTAAAGTAAACTAGTTTTAAATTAATTTAAGTTGCATTCTGAAACCACTCGCTACGATCTTGTATTGGAGATGAGATAAATTCTAAAATAAATCTTTGATGCGTATTATACTGTGTGCAGTAAAGCATATTCAATATCAATAACAGTATCAAACCGCGCGTCCAGCGTCGGGATATAGGCAAAACCTCCTCGAGGAAGACCTATGTCCAGCAGTATATTTACACGGATTGATGATAATGGTAATTAACAGCATCAAGGTATGAATGTGACTCAATATTTTAAATATTATACACTATAGAGGTAGGGAGAGGACTCCCAGTAAATAATAAACGGTCATACCGTTACTGTCTACCGTCATCAAAGTTAGATGGGCTGCTTCTCAAAACGAGATGGGTTGAAGCATAGCCCGTGGGAGCTAGCTGATGCACGGGTGTCTGCTAATGATCCTGGCATATTGCACAAGTGTATCTTTTTAGGGCTTCTGACCAACAATGACCCTCATCTTTAACAATATTATGAAGATTAATGCCTAATGCGAACCTAATGCCTAATGACTTTTCAATATATTATGGATTTCCATAAGAGATTACTTACAATAAGAGTGAGACTCGTCAGAAGTCCATTTTCGAATGTACTCATCCTTAACCTTATCAAGAATATAGCTACTTGCTTGTGTTAAAACTAAAATAATTATATTCAAATTAAAACAAAGCTGGTCTTATTTCAAGATGAGTAACACATACCTACTTGTGAGAAAACAAAATATTTTGTGAATTGCTCTGAGTCGACGCGATTCACGTTCTATTTCAGGACAATATTAGATATTTGTGATACTGCTCTTAGTCATTTTAGGAGTTATTTTATTTATTGAAAGAGGCTTTGTTATAAATTACGAATACTTCTTAATTTATAACAAAGCCTCGTGTTCTCCTTCTCGTGACGTGTTCAAATGTAGAGGTCATATTGCTCGATGCTCACTGCCTGCCGCGTAAGGAAATTGGCGTGATAATACTGATTAACCTTTTCTTTATTATGGTATTATTATTAAGTAATATGTAGTGTTTCAATTTCAATCCCATGAACTTATTTTTGTAAGTAATTCTAGCTATCTAGGAGCACGTTGCTCGGCGTAGATCGTCGAAGATTTTCAAGTACTCATTAATTATAACATAGTTTATTTTGCAATGCAAATAAATTGAGGATCGATATGATTCTGATAAATTGAGACACAATTTATAAGCTCCACGATGGTTGGTTGTTTGCATATTAATCACTTAATGGATGAATGAAGTTTTGAATAATATCGAATGAGTACTCGTAGTCAGCTTCTGGCTTTAAATCTTGTAAATTTCTTATAATATTTTAGAGATGTCAACTAATCTACTAGGTAACTAAAAAATATTATATAAAAAATGACGGCAATCTAAATTTGGCTCAAATAAAATAATTGCAAACGTAAACACGATCACACATACCGATATCATTAGTGAACTATGTAGGTATATTATCTTTCATATTAAGCATATTAGAATTGAAATACGCACTGCACCAAGTCCCCGATTTACTGCAGCTATCCAAATATTCAAATTATTTTTTTCGTGCATGCAACTAATACGGCCACTGAAGGGACGAGATGAAAGGGGAATGATTCTAAAAGGAAGCAAAGGGGAGAGGAAACCTTGACCCTGTAATCGTTACGTTTAATAACAGTATGTCTATAACTATACACGAATAGGTATATTGATTCTATACAATTGTAACACAATTACACTAAAAATACAATACAATACAAAAACACCCAAGATGAGTGATAGTACATATTCTGAAATAATATGCCAATGCGGACAGAAGGAGGCTAAAACAGCAAATCAGTGAAATGTTATTGACACTAAGAGAAGTAGTTATCAATATAAGATTCCAATGTTACCATCGTGCTTATATCTAAGTTATCATGGTGCCACTGTTGGACACGGCTCTTCCCTTGTGTCCTAAAAACATTAACAAGAACATTGTGTTCATAAAAATCAGAATAAAATATATTTTATTGCCAAGAAAACAAAACATTACAAGAAGATTTATCGTTTTTTAAAGAAAGTTACTACGATACTGTTAACCGCGGCCGCTACCGCTAGCCGGCTCAAACTGGAATTAGCTATAGCGAAATAATTGTCACCAATTGATTTTCATTGTGTCGTGGCCGAGCAGACCATATGGGGCCGTAATTAGCCTCGCGCCACATGGCGCCGCGAGCGCGCCACCTACGCCCTTAGCGTTTAAGCAATTAGGGTGTAATTGCTTTGATTGATTCGTCCAGTCTAGTTTTAGGCTTCTGGCAAACATTTCGTTATTATCGAGACCTATGACTGTATTCCTTGATTGATAACTCCAGTTCTAAGGCATTAATACTAGTGAAAGAGTTGCTGGTTGCGTCACTGTTGTATCACGGTCGTTCGTATCACTGGACGTTCACAAAATATATAGTTTTATAAACATTTGTCGTGAATTGAACATACATGTATAGTAATTGATTCTGTTAGTGTTAATGAAGTTCCACGCAGAAATTAAGTGACTTGAACCGAGCTCAATCCTTATCAGTATGTTAAACTGGTTATTTTTAACAAACATTTTATTTTCATGAATCCATTACCTCAAGGAGTTACCTACTGGACATGAGTCTCCCTTTATCAGCGCCACTGCACCGGTTCAGTACTTTTTGAATTGGACGGATTTTTTATTCAATAGGATATCAGACTGCCTGTTTAAAAAACGAAAAAATGGTCATCGAATGATGGACAAGAATTCCAAAATCTATAAAAGTAATCAATTTGAAACTGTAACTGTATCTATCCCAAACTATATTTAGGCTTTTTATATCTGTGTAATTGAGATGAAGCTGTTCCCGGTCGTGTGAGATCAAGATGAGTAAGTACCGACATCCAGACACAGGCTCGGCCGTCGACGAGCCGTGAAATCACCCACTGTTGTGTATTGGAATGCTTCTAAGTTACGACGGACCGATCATATCTACATACATACAGCTACGTTCGCGTCATCAAATAAAGTGTAAGTATTTAATGCCGTCGAGCAGACGCTGGGCGCTAATGTTAGAATTTGTTGAAAGTTAAGACCAAATTCTTATTTGATTTTAGGTATCTCAGAAGTAAAAAGGTTTGGAATAAAAACTTAAAGGGAATGTCAGTTATCAAAAACCGATTATAAATTGTTGTTTATTTTTAAAAAACAAGAAAGAGACAGTAAAGGATAGTAACATAGAAATAACTTCTATTTGACTTTTCTGATATTTATTCTTGTTATTTTGCTTTTGATACTAAAATCCAGTAGTGCGTGACCTGGGATTTGAACTCAGGAACTCCCGATCGACGATCGCGCTTGCAATCAACAGGACCAACGCAGTACAATATAATACAACAGTACAGCAGTACAATATAATAAAGATTATACAAAACAAAAATATTGTGATATAACATTTTAAAAGTGTTCTAGGACTGCGCTTACAATATACAATACAGCCAGGCACGGATACCGCCATCTGGCGGAGCTCGCGGTAAGTGAATTAACGTATTTTGGAGACGTCACTCGGCTTGTAGGACCCAACAGGTGTCCTTTTCATTATAAGTTTTGTTTTATTGTTATTCTCATATCTAAGTGTAATGGATAGCGAGTGATTTACTATTTATTTTTGCGTTCTGTCTTTCCAGATGTGAAAAAAAAAAGTTTTTGTTATTCGACTTGAAGCGAGTGCCTGCTCAAAAGGTTATAGAATGCTTTTCTCGGAAGTTCTATAAGGGGTTACTTTAAAATGTACAATACATATCACCAACTGTGATGATGCTATGAATATTATCAGCATAATCTATTTCTTAATACCTTCAACTGCACTAGAAACGTCTCCTTAAGAGTAATAAGGGTTAATTTCAAGTTTTTTAGATGTGGTGAAGTTCGGACGTGCAGGACTGCGTCATTGATGTCGCTACAATGTGTGTACTACTTGGGTGTGGATGTTTTTCTATGCTGTATAGGCTGGCAGCTGGCGAGCGGCCAGCGTCCCCGAGGAGCCAAGATGTGGCCTGAGATGTCGCTTGCTGGCGTAGGAGATGCCTATTTGTACAGTCAAAGCCTTCTTCTGTGAGTTCTTTGAAATTTTGAATTCATTTATTTTACTCTCTTACTTACACTTAGTTTTGTTAGTAACGAATTAAATAAACTATTAAAACAAATGAATCTCTAATTTTCTTTCACAATATTTATTTTTAATTTAACATTAAACAACTTAACTTCACTATTTACACATTCTTGTCTATTTCTTTCAAGACGACGGCATTTTTTATGTTGGTCACTTTTTGTGTCACTTTTTGTGACACCTCTTATTTTTATTAAAATTCACTCGACACGATGGCACGCGAACGGATGCCGTTTATTGGTTAACTTCGTTTGATAATGACATTGAAAAGGACTCTTACGACAATAAAAAAACAAATTCATATACTTATATATAGTATACACATAGTACACATATAATAAACATATAATATTTAAGAATAAACAATGGGAGTAAATAAATAATTGATCTCTTCGGTTCATCGTATAAAATAATAGATGCAATATTCAGAATTACCATCAACTATGTAACATCGTATCAAGCAGTCTTGTGAATCATCGCTGTGTCCCTCGGCGAGGCAGCAGTCCGGTCGGACACCACACGTAACATGTAGGATGGCAACACAAACTGTATTATTTCGTAATTAACAGCTACATTCAATTTTCGTTTTCAATCATATAAGTAAGTAATATGTACTCAGCACCGTCTGCCTACTCCATAAGGGATCTGAAGTCACGAAATAGTAATATAATAAATTAACTAAAATTTTATGATAGTATATACTTTTTCACAACACTCTGTATATTATCTTGAAAATTCGAAAGTTTTGTGTACAAAATATTCGTAGGTATTATAAAAATAGCACCATTTCGTTACAAATATTAGTTTGTAACGGCTAAATACTAAAACACTTACAAAAAACCATTTTTCCACTAAAAATATGAGGTATTCATAACACTGTATACTTCTAGATTACCTAAGTAAAAGATATTGTTGCAATATATTGCCACAATTCAATCAAGATGCAATATATTACCGCAATATAGTAAAGGCTCTGGATTAACTATTTGTGCATTAATTAAGTAACAATGAGAGGATATATCTTTTGCACATATATTACCAAACATATTCGCTTATACGTGATTTAAAGCTTCAAGTGATAATGCGTTTGAAATTGTCTGTATTTTAAAGATTTTAAATAGTATGTATTTAAATGTATGTATTCAATAGATTTGACTAAAAGTGCACATGTCTGTGCTAAATGATAAATATTGTGTTAAGCGATACATATTGTGTTAAGTTATACATATTGTATTAAGCGATACATATTGTGTTAAGCGATACATATTCCGTGTTAAACGATACATATTGTGTTAAGCGATACATATTGTGTTAGTTATACATATTGTGTTGAGCGATACATATTGTGTTAAGCGATACATATTCCGTGGTAAGCGATACATATTGTGTTAAGTGATACGTATTCTGTGTTAAGCGATACATATACTGTATTAAGTGATACATAATCTGTGTTAAGCGATACACATTCTGTGTTAAACGGATACACATTTTGCGTTAAGCGGTACATTTTCTGTGTTGTCTTCGTAACTGTGTAATTACATATTATTCGTTAACGTAACTGTCTTCGTAACTGTGTAATTACATATTATTCGTTAAGCAATACATACAGTTGTGTTAATAAAAGCGGGGTCAAGCGGGGGACGACTTCAATAAAAATCAACACAGCAATATATTGCTGCAACAGTACGCTTTGTTCGAGTAATAAACATGTTTAATTCGTACCATAAAACACGTTTCGTTGGCGTAAATGTAGTCGTTTATTTTCATGATTAATTATTCAGTTTTACTGAATTTTATATAGTTATAATGATATTTAATTGTTACTAAATTGCCAGGATATTTTTTTATCAATGACAAAGAATGTGTTGGACGTAAGATACGTATGTATTTGAAACTTGGCATACAACAGCAGTAATCTGCGTCCGTGTGGAATAGGAGAACTGCAATATGTAGGTATTCATACTTATTAATACTCATACTTAGTAATAAATTATTTAACACAATATTTACATCACTACGTTGACTGATGAATGACACTATTGAGCAATGTAGAGAACCAAAACGAGGAGGGCTTTTGAATTATTAATTTTTTCAAGAAACTCACGTATGCTCTGTCCATCTGGTGCCATACTGACCAGACACCTATTGGAAATCACATGTAAATTTCATAAATGACTTTCATTTCCTGTGAACGGCCCTTTATCCTACAATTGGAGTACATTTCTACTCATACAATACCGCTATATATAATTGTCTACCTCGTATGTACAAAATTTACAGGTACCCGTAGCCGCAGTCAGGAGTCGAGCGCGCCCGCCTGCTGGCCCGTGGCCAGGAAGCTCTCGGAGTTCTGCTTGGTGAAGATGAAGGGCGCGCGGCGCGTGGGGCAGCGGAACGACGCCATGAGCACGGGCGGCGCCGCGTCCGACTTGTTGCCCACCGGCTCCAGCAGGTTGTTCCACAGCAGGTTGGCCGCTGCGCACGGACAAACACTACAACATGACTGTCGCCTCTGAATTGATTATTTAATAAGCATTACACTCGGAAATCAACTAGGCTATGTCGCTGAATTGCTTTCAGCAGTGAATTGAGATAGTCCGAGAATACCGTACGGGTATATTCAAGTGTGTATGCGTGTGTGTTTTGCCTGTGTGCGTATGTGTGTGCGCGTGTCCGTGTGGCCGCGCTTACCGAGCGCGTGCCCCTTTTGCGAGAAGTGGAAGCAGTCGTGCGTGATGTAGGAGTGGTGGATGACGCGCGGCAGCGGCAGCTGCGGCGGTTGCGGCGCGTTGAAGAGCCGCATGAAAGGCTGCAGCACGACGGTGAAGTCGTCGCGCGAGTCGTAGCGGCCGCTGTGCACGAGCGCGCGCTCGGCGGCCTGGTAGCGGCGCGCGGCGCGCACGAGCGCGCGCAGCTCGCCGCCGCCGCGGTGGAAGCAGGCGCAGAACAGCGGGTGCATGAGGCGGCACATGAGCGGCCGCGCCACGCGCACCGACACCGACACGTCTGCGCAGCGCCGAATTGATCACCACAGCGCACCACAACGGGCCCGCGCCGTTGTCTTACAAAATAAACAGTATACTAACAAAATATACAGTAGACTGCCTCGTTAGTCGTGTTGGTTGCAAGTGCGACAGCCAATCGGGAGGTTCCGGGTACGATTCCCGAATCGAACACTACAAAACTTTCTAATTTAGATTTTCTAGTAAACGTAAATGTAACTTCACGCCTGTAATCCCCGAAGAGGTAGGCAGAGGAATGCAGAACACTCCCACGTTTCACC
>DWEJ01000744.1:0-15121 GCA_018245835.1 Mysoria sejanus stolli
AGCAAGCAAGCAAGCAAGCAAGCAAGCAAGCAAGCAAGCAAGCAAGCAAGCAAGCAAGCAAGCAAGCAAGCAAGCAAGCAAACAAACAAATGAACGAACAACACCGATAGTAGTGAAAAACATAACTATTTTGATAGTCATCACGTGATTTTTCTTTCGTAACAACCAGACTACGGTAAATACAAAATGATGATATCAAAATAACAACTTCCTGCTATAAAGCAGGTGAAGATGGCAGAATTGCTCGAGTACGATCACATGCTTATATAAATACATACTTGCTTATTGCTTATATACTTGAATCAGTACCATGATTTACAAACAAATACACATCGTACATTTATGTAACCTCAATAGCGCGCCGTCGATTAATTACATAACAAATATACATAAGGATAGCTATATTTGTGCACTGAATAATCTTGGATTACCCAGTAAGAGACCTGGCGTGAAATACGTATATACATGGAAAAGTACACAAACCGCACGGTCTTATGAAAGTGAGGTAAAATAGCATTCCGAACTCGGTTTGTACTTTCAATGAGTGGCAATGTTTCCTAAGTATCGAATGGCATTGTGGCTACGAATGCAACCGAACACGATTGCACACCACCCTGTATACGTACATGTATACAGCGGTACATACGCGTGAGCATGATTTATATACTACACCAGTAAATGCATCACGTCTAGACATGTTTCGTGTCTAAAAGTATCCTATGACAACATTGGAAGTATATAGGCACCTATATATTAGAACTCATTCACCTTGGAGGCAAAGACACGCGCGCTGTTGACTTATTTAAAATTATAATAACTCGCGTAAACCACTTTGATTGGTCATGTTTAATGGGATTTTGCAATTTATTACGAGGGCAAACTAAAATATAACATCATATCGAAATGCCTAAAACTTCAATTCAAATTTGTACAATATGTATATTTGTACAATATCTACATATAAATCTATATAAATCTATAAATGAAACAAAAATAATAACGACATAAATTGAATGTTAATACAAAAACCTTATCTGTTATGTAATAAAACGTAAAAGAAAATTTGACAGAAATAATAATTTATGCATGTATTAATATCTGCGCATTGATCAGCATCGACAGGCGTTAGAAGATGAACAGTAAGCAGAGTTCTCCATGGTCATAAGGTCAACAGGTGATCGGGCACGAGTAAGTTAAATCTACTCTGAATGGTTCTTAGAACGACAACATTAGGCTGTCAGTGAGGTAATCGTCACTACACGATGACCACGATTATTTTACCAATAGTAATAGGAGGAAGAATAAGGTTTGGAGAGTTAAATATGGCATCTTGTTATTTGCACAATGAAATGTATGCCGAGAATAAGATAGATAAAAGAAAGCTATCAACAATAAAAGCGGAACCATTTTCACGACCAATTTCATGTCACTAATGAAAGTTCCTTTGTTATAAAAATAACACGGTCGCCGTTAAATATATTGCGGATACTGAAGCAAAAATCGATTCAAAATGTTCCGAGTGTGACGCATCTTTACGCTCCGTTCAAGGCCCATTTGCATATTACATTCTAGAACCTTCGTTTATTTGTGACTTCTTTGTGCATCATAACGATTGCCGTTTTATTTTGGATTAAATCTATAATAGTTTTAATATTAGCAATTTTATTTCGTTTTAACTTCGATTTTTTAGTATTATATTAAAAACTGTGTCAAAAAAACTTGCTGGACTTGGTCATTGGGTGCAGGTGTCTAGATGTGCCAAGTCTTAAGAAAATAAGGCACATCCCGGCTAATGGGGAGTCAGAAGCTTTCAAAACTGGGGTGCATGTATTAAGAGAGAGATGAATGAAGAAAAAGCGCTTCTGTAAGTATAAATATTTGGCACTCGGTGCAGACTTCGTGATGGACCTTGCATGAATAAATGTATTTAATTTTATGGATGCTATTTGACAAATGCTATCTCTTCATGTTTATAACGGAGATAACTGGTGACTCATTTACTCAGCCTTCAGCCACAATTTATTCGAGGTACTTATAATGAGTCGGAAGCATTAAATTATTGATATGGGTCACTCGCTAAGCGGAGTGCAGCGCGTATCTCGCTTGTGAATAAAGCCAACTAATTGTGCATTAATTGTTTCCTCTTTTGGCACAATGGATCTGAAGTTCGTAGCGTACCCAATATAGGCGCGTTATATCACTTCCGTTTCCGACCCTTACAAACGACCATTCAATTTTCGAGTGCGGCCGCCGGCAATTCGAAAATTAAAAATGGAATAAACAGAGGTGAGCCACGTGTTTAAAAGTTTTCTGTATGGGACGTATGATTGTAATACGCTTTGTTTAAATGCTTTTGTGCTATAATTTTCTTCGAATCACAGAATTCGTATTTATTATACTCAAATAAAAATTTAAAATAAAAATATTTTAATTATTAACTATTAATTACCTACCCAAATCCACACGTGAAAATGGTGAAAGAGACGAGGATCTGTTGTATTTCATGGAATATAATGTATATTATATGGAAAATATTAAGGTTTGAACCAGTTAGAACTACAAAAATTCGATTAATCGACCAATACGAATCCGTTATCGCTACACTATTCGAGTACTAATAAATTAACGTCAATCACTGTTATCGGTGGTTAGTTTAATTCGTTTACGTAACTCGACTCGATCGCAGGAAGCTCGGCGGCGGTGCGGCCCGAGATAAGCTCGTTTGATGGCGCACGTCGGACAATGTGAAGCGGTAGCCGCGTTCGGTGTCTGCGGGTATGGCGCTACGAGCGCTGACTCACGCGACGTCTGCGTTTTATGGTCACGACGTATTGCAGTGCGTTCATTTGCGGACTACTCAAAGTTAACTATCATTGCAAATATAAACAATGATCAACCAGTTAATGTCTAAGTAGCCTTAGCTATTGATTTTATGGGCACTTATTTTTTTCTTTCTTCTGTTTCTAAAATTCACTTACTTGTATATGTAAAGCTATTGTATGTATATTGTAGATAAGAAGTTAGTGCGTATCGAACAACATGAATAGTACGAAGCTATAAAGAACGAGATGACGTCACGAGCCCGGAGGTGGTGACGCTTTGATCGCTGAATCATTACGCAGATGCGTCATATCATCATAAACTAACTACATTTACGATTGAACCGGGCTCGTTCAACCTGACAAGGACATTTCTAAAGCAAATCTCCCCGCTGTTACGATCTGTCCATCTACGATCATATGCTGAATTTCCAAGTATTAACCAGCTTATCAGAGTGCCAGATGATTTATTGGTACCTCTACAGCAGATACAAAAATGAAATAGGTAAAATAAACACTAGGTAATTGCAAGAGTGCGTGTGGGATACAGAACATTAGGATGGTGTCTACAGATACGTATACACACATACATAATGTACATGCATTGGATAATAGCACTGGCGGCCACTGACTCATCCGGCATGCTCGTTATGCATCGCAGTATTACGTATAGAGTTTTTTCAAACCCGCAATTACGACTCGATCTCCTAACAGACTCCACCATTTGCGTGTTGCGTGAAGTACGTTTATAAGTAATCCTCCTCCACATTTTGATTGTCCATTATCACACTCATCGTCTAGTGTACATTTAAACATACAGTTAAATGGATTTTGCTACAGTTAGCTTCAAGTTACATACAGTTACTTGTAATCTCTTCGTCGATGAATGAAAAATCCCCTGAAGAATTGATAAATTAATCCCCTGAAGTGGAGAATGTTATAAGGACAAATCACGATAGCAATATGTAGCACAATTCTGATTATTGGTTAGTCGACGTTATAATCACACGGGTACATTATTGGAAGCATACAATCGGATGAAAAAGAAATTAAAGCTCCCAAATATTCTCTTATGTTATCTTTCATCATGACCTTATATCTTTCGTACATTGTTGAGACTTGGGTAAAGCATTCGTTGAGGGTGCTGCAACGGTGCTGTCAGGTCGTCGAGGTGACATTTCATAAAGTATGAAAAATACAAATGGTATTGAACATACAAAAAAACATCTTGATCCTCGATATTGACCGGCGCAAAAAACTGAAATGAATATGTTCGACAAAATGGTTATGAGGATAAAATTGACACAAGGAATATTCTCTAATAATATTTATTACTTCTTGCATGCACATATAATACAATAATTGTTTTTGAACGTATGTCTGCTTTTTTACTTGCTTATCATACAAAATCAATATAACTATATGATTATCTATATATACTACAATCTTAATATAACTATATGATTATGTCGGATCCTTCACGGGGAAGACCTGACCGATTCTTCTATATTCATCATTCTTTGTATACACTCTATGTAACTCTAAATATCATCAGGACAATTTTCCATTTCCAAGGGAGAATAGCGGTACTGCATAAAAAAACTACGCCTCAATAAATATAAAAAGCAATAGGAAGACCGCCCATGCACATAAAATTTTCTTTTGAAAATTTAAACATTAACGCGCACCTCTGTTTTTTTACACGTGTACAGTTTAGCGTTTAATAAATATTCATTCCAAAATTCCGTTAGGCTTCCTAACCACTTCCGAATGCTCTCTTGCACTCTACACTACAGTTTCAATATATAACGAAAACAAAACGTAAACAACCTCTTGAACACCCGAGGCGCACAATTTAACCTTTACTAACACAAAACTGTGCTATACACGAGCAGAGAGCTCTCTCGCTGAAGAGACGTTAGACCTTGTGGTTACAGAGTAAAAAAAAACGACGAAGCACTTCTAAAGCTTTCTTGATCTGTGGCTAAACGTGTAGGTAACGCGGCGAAGGTCGACAAACCCGTCAAGAGGCACTGCAACATTTCCGTAATGCTCGTGGAACGGACGCGGACGGTCTCACTGCCACAAACTTTACACAACTTCCCTATCTCGCTGTTTACGTATCCAATCTTGCATCTTGGGTTCAGATTCAACCTACGGTACGCTTTTAACTTGAACAAAGATACGCCGATCGCAGAGAATACAGGCTATTGATTAACCAAGGGATAAAATCGAAAAATGATCTTTATCATTAAGAGGCATTTAAAAACAGCGATATAATAGTGACAATACTTATGAAAATATTCAATTCCCCGATTATAATAGTGTTTGATTCTATTTCGAATATCATCGAAGTAAACTTCGTAATTACAGTAATACTGTTTGGAAAAAAATATCGCTTTATCTGTAATTTGACACGACTATTTGTTTCGTCAATTGGACCATTATGAATATTAAATTAGGCAAGAGAAGTAAAAAAAAAATCAATCAGTATCTATGTACTTGCTACCTTCCTATCTCTTTACCTTACTTCCTCCCTTCGTCCTAAAGGTTTTTGAAGTACTCAATTAATGTAGTCACTGCTTGCCAATCATTCGATACCGTTATCGGTGTCTGACAACATTTCCTTATATTTTTTTCTCTCCATTGTTTGTCAATAAAAACCTTGATTCTTTCTCGAAAGGTTATAAACCTTTATTCGTTCCGAATCGTTTCAACGATAAAGGAAGTGATGAAAAATAAATTAACACAATCACATCGGCAGCACTGCTTCGATTCTGTATTGGGCCGACATAGTACCTACATGTCCATACATCCAGTGCCTTGACCTCCTATACCGTATAAAAAGTCGCACTCTCCAAACGTAGTGGTTCATACCATCAAATGCTATTATTAAATAGCCAGCGAGCAGTGTTACGAAACCATATGCCTGTAATATGTTCTTAGGTAATTACATAATGGTATTATTATAACATTATGTTATTGCGATGAGTGTGAGGTACGTTATTCAAATAATATAGTGTTTTTGTGCTTGTCTTTCATCTTTAAATACATATTAATGAATCATACATTATCTAATATATAAAATTCTCGTATCAAAGTGTTAGTAGTCGAAGTCGTCCGAAACGATTTGACCAATTTTTCTGAAATGTTTTATGTATATTTCTTACGTCAGAAAATAGGTCGTAGGCTATAATGTTGACGATATTAAAATTATGTATTTGATTTATCACTGCTAGAGACGTCACAGTGATAGTGTAACACTATCACTGTGAACTTCACTGGCAGCTTCGCTAACATGTCACTATTGCAGCATGCGCGAGATCAGTGATTAATAAAAACCAAAATAGCCTGCGGTCGTAGCACCTGGTCAATTATGGAAACTAGATGCGAGTCGACGCTACACGTTTGCACCTGCCGTGACCTCATTATATGAGCGTTCACGATACATGTAACATTGCTATGTATTTGTTGTATGAAGTGTACACTCGACATGAAATCACGAAAGCTCCAATTTTTTTAAACGTACAATGCACCTTTGAATATGTTGAAAAAACTAGACCCAGCTACGACCGCTTTTCATATTCCGACTTTCACTATTATTTTTTATTGCAGCTCCAAATATACTTTCCATCTGATCGAAGTTCAAATCTCAAAAGTTAAGTACACACGTTTCCATTCTTGAGTGTGGAAGTTTCAGAAAAATGCAAGATAATTTTGAAATACATAAAAGTGCCTTTATCATGTTATTTATTAGAATAAAATTCGAAACGTATAAGAATTTGGCGTAAGTGTATTGAACAAATTATAAACTTGCATCCAATTTGAATATATAAAAAATGTAATGATTTATATGTGTAATCATTACCAGTTATAATTTATGGTATTAATGATGCCCATATATAGAATTAGTGACATGGCCGTAAAATAATGTAACTGGTGAAACGTAGAGCTGTACTACACATTCCTCTGCCTACCTTTTTAAGGTTCACAAGCGTGACGTTACGTCAAAGAAACTGATCTATATCAAAATAAGAATATTACAACTTTTACATTTCGTATGGCTAATAAACACATCAACAAAAACATTTTCAAAAACATCCACGTCATTTTACATCGCATTTATGCAAAGGAATTGTCAGAAGAAAGTGAGGAGAAGGAATTGGCACCTGAATCAAACAGATCGTTCGTTCCGTAAATTACATAAATAACAAAAAGGCGCTTATTCGTTCCGCCTTCGTTAAGCACCTTCGTCACCATTAGACATCTGACTTGCAGCATTATTGATTACATAACCACTATCTGAGGTGAGCGTATAAAACAATAGTTGTATATAGTAAGTAATATTTACAAAAGAATTGTATAATACTCCACTCGGGTTAGCGACGATAAAAACGTGTAAGACTCATTTTTATTTAAAATAATAATAATAATAATCTATGACCTTTGTTATGTAATATTTTCAATGACGCAGCGTAACCGTTACTGATAACGTCAATAAATGAATATCAAATTTACTACGCTTGCCCGCATGATAATGAAAAAGTACACGATAATGCTATAGTAACTGTAAATCACTCTGAAATGTTACGAATTGAGTGTAAACGTTGGTTACTGAGAAAATCTGGACGCAATATTATTATGTAGACAAACGTTGTACGAAATATTGAGTCATATAAATAGTCTAATTACGTCTATAGTACGTAAAAACATATCAGAGATGTTTCATGATAGTACATTTTATACGTGAAAAAAATTTTAGTAGTAAGTTTAATAAAGCTTAAGCTTAATTTTAGTAGTAAATAACTCGGATTACCTGCAACTTACAACATAACGTATATGAAACCTTGCTCTACAGTCCTCTGTTTACCCTCACAGGGTACAATAGGCGTTATATTATGTGTGATTACATGTTCACAAAAAGTGAAACCATACCGCTTTTACACATCACCATTTAATATTAGAGTTATAGTATTCATATATGAAATTATGTTAGCGATTGCAGTGGTCCGTGGAGGTGAGTACAGAAATGAGCACGTGGGTGAAATTTAAACGAGTTGTGAAAGGATCATCGTCACTTTTATCGCCCAAAGCGCTGCTGCGGGCCTGAAGCTCGTCACGTTTTCACATCACTTATCATTCCCCATAATAACGTAGAAAATAGAAATGCCAGAGGTATACTTCTAAGTATTAGAATTTGTATTTATGTGTGTATGTATTTCAATCGTTAATGGACCTGACACGAAAGTAAAATGTATTTTCACATTAAAACGAAAATTATTTATGTAAAAACTGTATATTAAAATAAAATAAGTCAGCATACTATAAATCAGAATATATGTATCCTATCGTTCCACTGTTGGAACATGGGTCTCCTCTCAGAATGAGAGGGTTAAGGCCATAGTCTGTCGCGCTGGCCAAGTGAACGTTAGCAGACTTCACACACCTTAGAGAACAGTTTTTTTTTGAAGTCTCAAGGTGTGCAGTTTTACTCAGAATGTTTTACCTTCACGGTAATAGCAAGTGATATATAACTTTAAAACGCACATCTTTAAGAGGTGCGGCGCGCCAGAGATTTGAACCCGGTTTCCCGGAGTGAGAGGTCAAATAAAAACCACTAGGTTGTCACTGTATACCAACTAATTATACAAGTGTATATTATTATAATAAATATCTTGGAATATCTACACACAACGATCTGGTGGCAAAGTGAGCCGAACCTATGCTACAACATAACGATAAAACTGACAAACATACACAGATACAGTATTTTAATCATTAAATGAGGTTATCATAATGATACGTTTTTACTTGAATTCAATCACAGTTATGATTGATTTATATTGTTAGCTTACGTAGTTTTTATATGTACATAATACATACCTATAATTGATTTATCAGAGGTGACTGTAACGATTTCGACGAAACAGAAACACAGTGCGGGGGGGTCTGGATTATTAAATTGATTCATTGTATGTTTTCTTCAAACAATATTAACCGACTAAGGTTTTTACTGACACTTAATATTCACCAAAGTAACTGCCATTAACAGTCATTTTACTGCAGGTCCTATTCAAAGTCTTTAGCAGTGCATTCGTCACTCCCAAAAAAAAAATTGATATTTAATACTACGATCCAGTACCAACACACAGAGCTTTACCAGAAACAACAATATTGAACGAGTATTACTATTATTCAATACCCAGTTAAGTATTGTATAGTTTACAAAACCCGTTCAAACTTGAAAACACATTGAAACAATTTCAAACCGGATACCTGTTGATTTGCAACTGTTTTAATGTGTAGTACATTATCCGACTGCCTATTTGGTCGTGTTAGTTGCAAGCGCGATTGCCGAATGAAAGCTCTGGGTTCAAATCCTACTGGAAATGATGTTTAACAACAAAACGTATGTAGATAATATATTATAACGTTTAACACTAACACCACGTATACCTATACATTTATTTGTTTAATATTTACTCTTTGCGATGCAATATTAAATTGACACAACAAAGACTTAACTTAACGCTCAGGTTCTATAGCAAAATGTTCGCGAGAGAGGCAACACAATGGGTAGGGTCATGACCATACAATTTTCCATAGTCTAATGCTACGCTTCCGGCTTTCAGCGCCGTGCACAACATGTCCAATACATTAGGAGGTTTATGAATGTGGAGGAGGCGCGGCAGGTCTGCAAGGATAGAGATGTTTAGCACTCAGTGCTCACTGCCTGCCCCGTGAGGGACCCGGCGTGAATATATGTATGTATGTATGTACATCAGGTAGATTTCCCGACAGTTCCCCAAAAGTGTTTACTTTGCTGCCCAATTATTACTGCAAATTAACGAACTCCGTAAGCAACATATTTTTGATAGAATGAGATAAAGCCTATGCTCAACAACTTAAAGTTTACTATATTAACTTGAAATTATATAACTGATTACTATATGAGTTCAATGAATTTATTTTTTGAGAATTTATTTGCAATCATGTTATATTTTTTCAGTTATCCATAATTAAAACAAATTTATAGAAAATCCTTATACAAAGTAAATGACTATTTCAATGATAAACATGCTTGTTGTCATGTAAATTCAGGTTTACAATAAATTAGCTCACACTGTAATATGCTAATACAGGTGCTTATTCGAATAGATGCACAATCCCACCTATGGAGTTTTATTCGCCGCTTTTACTGCATAGGTACACATTTTTCGAGGTGTTGGTAGTTACATTTTGACGTAAAAAAAGTGTTCTAATGAATCAATTTTGAATAAAATGCCATCTGAATTTGAATAATTTATTCGTCTCTGTAGTTTCATGCGTAAATAATTCTTGCAACATAAACATAATCCAAGGACTTTGCAATCTTTGTCCTTACAAGATTCGCAATCTAAGTAGTCCGTGAAAACGGCGTGGCCCTTCCATTGAGCGCAAAACTGATTTATAGAGCCGTGGGTGTTACAGTTCTATCGGATTCGAACTAGTGAAAGCCGTCTCATGAATAGGTAATGTACCGCTGCCCACTGCCTTAACCTACTGCTTCCGCTGCAGTGACCCAATTTCGCAACCACTCCACATTCGTGGGCATTGCATTCGTTTGCCGGCCGAAGCCGCATTGGGATGCGATTAAAGATTCTAATTAATTATTAACTAACGTTGATTCTTTTACAGTTTCATAAAAAGCATGTAATAAATTATGTACGTAGAGTCCTAACGAATTTAGCCTAAAATGGGCAATTAGAAGGAGTATGATAATTTTTATAATAATTTAAAAGCGGTAAACGGATATTATTAATAATAATATCTTGTGAAATCCTTACATCTACGGCCATCAGATCCCCAACCGTCAAGAGAGTTTGTGTTAAAGTAAACAGACAGTTTATATTGAAATATAAACAGACAATTTTTTTGCACTCAGACACAGAACACATACTTATGCTCATCACACATATTTATTCTGTATGGGAATCGAACCCACAACCCCCGACGCCAGTCAGGTTCACTAACAACTGCTCCAACGAGCCAGCTGACTAATTGTGTGGAGATGGAACTGATGGATTAGTCATCTGACTAATTACTTTTATATATATCGTAACCACTTCATTACACGTGTAACAATAAAATTATAAGAAAAATCATTTTAATGCAAGTCCTTTACGCTCTACAGCAATAAGTAATGCCTGAATAGAACTTACTAAAGATCATGATGCATCATTTATATGTTAAATTACGTAACTTTTGACATGTTAATATTTTGTAACATTACAACAGCGCTTCAACGTACTGATGGTTCGATTAGATACCGTTGGATAAGTCGAATAAACGTTCATTTTTAAAATAAATATTTAAAGAAGATTATATTATTATGTACCGGATTGTTCCCCGGATTTTTCAGGCGTATACATGTTCCTTTTACATATACAAGATTATATGAAATACCGGTTTTAGTTCCGTTTACTATTTTGGGAGAGTAATAATTTCAGATCTACCCGAGATCCTTCTTCAAGGCAGTTACGGCAATGAAAATATTCGCAAAAACGTTTCTTACTGACATATATAAAAAAGAAAAACAATAAGATGTATTTGTATCAACGTACTCATCGCCACATAGTTGGAAAGATCGACAAGCATGAGGAAAAAGGGTCATCGAACTTAGTGCATTTGACAAAAGAAGCAGAGATCATCCACTGTTCATTTAGAAGGCCAACTAGTTACTTTCACCCTATAAAATAATTACACTGTGATGAGCTTAGCTGTACTGCAAAACTCGTACATACAGAAGCAAACATGCGTGTTTCGTGTTAGTTATTTACACCAGAACACTACCCGTTTTGGGAATGGAATGTGTGTTCTGGATATAGTATTTATTATAGTTCTAGTTATTATAGACGCTTTTATAAAGTCAGTAAAACAAAAATGTAAATGTAACCAGTTGCACCACATCGAAGCGGCACCGCCACCTACTCGCTCTGAACGCGTGGGTGGTGCATTAGAGTTTGAAAACAAAACTTATATTTTACGCGTGTAACAAATTAAAATATACATAGTAGGTATATAACCTTTTAGGTGCCTCAAAGATAATACAGCGATATCGTTTTTAAAGAGTTCGTAAGGAGATAAGGGAATAATGTTAAGGATGAAGATAGAACCTGATTTGAAGGGTACGTCAATGGCAATACAAAAGGAGCTATTTAAAACATTTCGAGACAAGAATCATTCACAATATCTGATTTGAAAATTATCTGATGCGACATTAAACTATGTATTAACTTAATCCTCTCATTGAAGATCCTTCCTAATGAGCGCACGCCGATGCAGCCAGGTCACGTAGAAGAATTATTTGGCGACTCCACGATCTAGGTGTCTATAAGGATTCTCACGAAACGTTTCATAATAGATTAGTTTGAATTAACACTCGGATAGAAATGTTTAACAACTTTTACAACAACAATAAATTTGCGTAGGTACTTGATGAGTTTTCTCTCGGAAAGAGACTGGTTAGGTTCAGTTGTTGACGACCTGACGATGTTTTATTCGCCTTGGCGTCTATTGATATTAAATTAATATGGATAAAACAGTGTGCAACACGAGGTAGATACGACACAATAGTGTGCAACACGAGGTAGATATATCAAAGCGTAACAATGGTAAGGTGGTCGATTTGTATTGCACGTGCAGTGTCACTGCGGATGTCCGTCAATCAATGATATGAGAAATTATAACTTAAACATCTTTAAAATCTTTCAAAGTCGTACTACTGACGATAAGCGTGTTTTATGAATTATTTATACCATTGTACAACTGTGTCTGTCCGACGTATAACCTCCTCCGTCCTCCTTATAAGACGTTACGACTTCCAAAAGGAAACACGCGTAAGGGTAACTTCAGACACGTTTGGCTAGGATTCCAACGTTTTTCAATATTTGAACAAACCGGACCGTATTTAAGTCTATACAAATTTTTTAATCTTTTTTTTAGTATTGGTTACTGATCGTCGCTTAGAAGATCCAAGATTTTAGTCGCCCTGCTAATAAGTACAGATTGGTTAACATGATATAAACCCGTGAATATTATGAAGAATCATTTGGCGAGGCAAATTCCGCACAATATTGTTCATGACCGTTGTAGAAGTTCTTAATTGTATAATATGAATGTATGGAGACACTCTTACATTTGTCAATCAATATTACTCTAACAGGAAATGATATAAGGAGCCCATTGAATATATGAAGGAAACTAGAATTTATTTATAATTCAATTATGTATGACATTACTATGAATAATATGATTAAGCTTCGAAAATTCTGAACATATATCAATAACATACTAACATAAAATCTTATTACAATCTTAAGCTCTATCTTAAATTTTATAACCTACAGCTGTGAAGCTGAAGGTTATAAATTTTATATCAAAATAGGCTTCTCTATTCGTTAAAGAACGCTGAACTTGAAATATAAGACTTTTTTAGAATTACGTATAAAAAGAGTAAAATGGAAGTTAATTCATTCGAAAGCTATTGAACAACAAACGTTTACAAAAAAAATGCAACGTTTGTTACACAACCCAGGGAAAGACGTGGAGTGCCGTCGATTACAGGAGGCTTACGTACAGCAGTGGACTTATAAAGGCTGATAAATGATGATGGTTACAATAGCTATGGCTTGCCTCAGGGTGCCCCCCAAAACGTAGAAACGTTCGTGAATATACGCCTCTAGCCGCGAGAACAAACCGAGCCCGACTTCGCTTAACTATACAGATCGCTTGAAATCAGCAACTGCGTCATTGTAACGAGCGCTTGTTGTTTTCAGTGAAACAAAAAAAACTAAATGAATAGACAAACACATGATTTTCCGAAAAAAAAAACATCAACGAATTAAATCAAAACATTTTGGCTTTGTCCTCCCTGCACTGGAAATAAATTACGCAAACAAATACATGTGTCATTACCATCTTATTGTAATTAAATCTGACCTATTTGGCACTCGATGCCCTCTACCCGGCCAGTCAAAGAGCTTGTAAAAAATCCTAGGACCCCATCCTTGAAAAGACATATAGGATTTTTACCCTATTAAAACCGCTTCGGTGGCCTTCTTCCGCGTCAATAAGACTGGGATTACTCATGGAATGCACCGATGGCCTCCTAGCGCAGCGCTCTTCGGGACAGTATCCTAGGGAGACACATTATGTGACCTCTCATGCCTACTTGTTCTTATCACGATATATGACCACACATACCATCATCTGACTGAACAGTTCAAGCTCCTAATCTAACAATCACGCTCGCCATCCCGGAAGTATCCTTTTAGTCATCTCTTTTGACAGGCATGAAGTAACATGGTTCATGTTGTGATTCCGAAACACATGGACACCCCATTACACTGGTTAATAATATGTCGCAGTCGTAGAACAATGACGGATTCGTTTTTTTTTCAGAAAAATCTTTTTTGACGTATTTTTACTTGAAATACTTAACATACTTAACTTTATTATAAAACAAGAACGTTTTTTCTAATTCTGTATTAAACAACCGAGATACAGAACACCAACAGATTTGTTTGTTTATTTAACGTAAAAACCAATCTTCAAAGTGTTCTCCTGAAAAATTACAAAATATCAGATCCGTCATTGTTCTACGATTGCGACGAATAATATAATGAACATTAAACGAAATGTGTATATTATAGAAACAAAGTGGGTTTTTTGCTATTATTATAATCATTTCATAGGTCCAATGGTTACCTGTAAGGAGAACTACTACATTGTTACAAGGAATCTTTTTTTTTATTATGTACAAATAAATTTAAATAGGTAAATGAAAGAACTATTGAGTTCTGATACTTGATAACAATGCTTAAATTGCAACAGCAAAAACTATTTTAGAATACTGTTTGTTAATATTAAAAATGTATACATGCTAAAAATTTATATTTACATTTTGCTAGACCAAGAACTGTTTATGTTCAAATCTTATCTAAATTCAAACTAATTATTTTATCAGTACACAATTGTACTTTCGTAATCACACTTCCATTATGTAATCTAAAAATGTTTTTCATTACTAATGATTTCCTGTATTTACTGATGATGGGTTCATTTAGACCAGCAATAATCTATGGTCATATATAAGGTATGCAATTACTTATTAGTCAATCATCAAGTAATGATATTTTCCAATAATTGAAGAGTGAACATTGACTGCCTCGTTGATCGTGTTGGTTGCAAATGTGATTGCCTATCTGGAGGTCTCGGGTTCGATTCCCGGGTCAAAGACTACAAAAAGAATTTTTCAAATT
>DWEJ01000745.1:0-15120 GCA_018245835.1 Mysoria sejanus stolli
CGAAGGCATGTTTGAGCGCGCCAAAGGGAATCGCTGATGAGACGACGTGGATTGGTTCCATACTGTACTGCAACCTTCCTTCCATACTTTTTTGATGCCCCATTCACCTAGCGGTAGTGAGAGCGCTGAAACAGGGTTCGTTAGAATAATATCTTCTGATTTTGTTGTTTTATTTCATTTCATTTTCGTTAACAGTAGGTAAAGATGTTTGTTTCAATAGAGAACAACGATCTTAACATTTTTATAACTTTAAAACGTAATGTGTAATACATTCCTACGATTCATCGTTTACGACCAACGAGGAAGTAATATAGTCATAGTCATATCTATTGTAAGAAAACCTCACATAATAATGAATTCATTTATATACTTGTATCTATAAATGCCTCGTTGGTCGTGTTCGTTGCAAGTGCGACTGCCGATCGGGGGGTCCCGGGTTCGATTCCCGGGTCGAACATAAAAAAAAATTGTAATGTAGATTTTGTAGTAGTGGTTCGGAGTCTGGATATGCGCCCGATGCATGGTAATAGGCTCACCACCTATTCCATAGTGGGACGTAAACGTAACCGGTGAACGTGGGAGTGTTCTGCATTCCTCTGACTACCTCTTCGGGGATTACAGGCGTGAAGTTACGTATCTATAAATTGTACAGAAAGAGACACTTATTTGGTGACATAAAAGTACCCGAATATAATTCTGCACGTTTTCTTTTTAAGATAGAAGGCAGCTAAGTACTGACAAGTTATATGAAAAAGCGCTCGCATTGGGCTTCACAAGAACATTTCCGTCTGATCTCGTCTCAATGATTCTGAAATCTTAATACAATCAGTAAACACCGAGAACACCGCTTATACAGATACGTAAAATGAAAAACGTACAGATACGTAAAATGTCAATAAAACATACCTTTGTCATGTGTCAAGACAGAATAACATGTCGACAAAGTGTATTCTGACTTTAAACCAATTGCGTGCGAGAAATATTAGATATAATGATTTACTACTATTATTTATTAGTAATCTCCTACGCATTCACCATTTAAAGACAATGTTCAAAGTACGCCAGCCCTAAAAACTGTTAATTGCTTTTATGGCGTACAACAAGCAGACGCCGATACATTCCTTTTTCGAGGCAGCGGTATGGGACCGCACTTGGTCTTGTTACAAACTTATTACGAAACACAAAGGCCGAGCTCCAATATCCCCACTAGCATTGGCACAAATTCAGAGCCACTCAAATAAAGTCTGAGTCCTAAAAGCGGATCGTACCGCACTGCAACACAATCCAGTTCCATTTGAAAACAAATCAAAATCCGTTCGGGGATCGTTGGTAACGGTGCTTTAAAAATAGTGGAGCTTTCAAAGGGTAGAGGCACAAAGGTCTCACTGCTGCCGAGAGCTAATTACCACGTCACCGAGCAGTGGAATCTATTTCAGACTTTGAAAAGATTCAGGCTAATTATCATCATGCATCTTGGTTGAAAAGGGAAGCTCAGGAATATGTCCCAAACATTGTAAACGTTATTTTTGCGTTTTAAGTCCTTCTTTGACTCCAGCAGACTCCACGTAACGTAGGCGTACCTTTGATCTGTCGGAGTATAACTAATGATACTACATACAGTGTCGTATAATTACCGAGTATACTATGAGAGACGATTGGGAATGGATTTATTATGTATGATAACAATTATTAAAATAATGAATTGAGTTTCATTTGGAAACTACTTTACTGAACGTGTACACGTTTATTACAAACGTGATTATCCTAATCCTAGGCTCCGCTTGTACTTGTAGTTACTGTAATCATGGATTTTGCTATTTTGTAACAAAAGTTTTCAATTTATTAGTAAATAACAAAGAGCGATAGAGATATATGCAAAATATTTCAAAGTATGCAGGCATTCGACGTCAGAAAGGTATAACCTTATAGAGCAGCAAAAGGAAAGTTCCGCGAGAGTTCAGTTGCAAAGTGGCAAGCTGGCAGCAAAGATCCTCTTCACGGTCAAGTTACTTCGAAGGCAACGATCGGTAACAAAGTGACAGCTTAAACTTCCCTATCGCGTTCCTGGAAATGAAAGGTTAAATACTTTTACAATCAGATAACTTATTATCTTCATAAATATAACATCTAACTTAAGCGTAACTAAAGTATAAATATTTTAGATACTTTCAATCAAAAGTAGGCACGTGTAGAGATTATCTGTTCCTCAGTTAATTATAGAGGCAGTAAAAATTTAACAAAGATTTCAAATGTACATAGTACCGTCGCCGCGATACTCGTTTTGGCGGTAATCAACACTATTCGTATATTTCAAACGGTGCAAAAGAATGCAATGAAACTTCATTACCAAGAGAACCTGAACTAATTTCTATCTAAAATCTATCTAAATTCATTTAGCCTGTACTAAGGGGATTTTGTCTTTCATCTCTACGCTAGGCATGCGAGTTGAGTGTCGTAGAGCAAGGCTTATCGCACCTCCTACGTTGCTGCTCGTAAGTGGCCAGAACATTTAGTTGTACCCAGACAAGCTGCACAATACTGGGATCATCAGCCAACGATGATCGCACTATTGCAATGATGGTTCGGACTATTATTAACCATAAAATACAAGCTCAATGATAATGTGTCAAAAAACCAAGGCTTATACCTCACAATGTAGTCAAAATAAATTCCTACGTACACAGGTTGCTAATTTAAACATTAAATTTTAATTTAGTTGCGTTTGGTGTTGTGATATTATTGTCTTTAGGGACTAATGACTTGTTTGGTTTACCTGCAGAACAAAATGGCCATGTAATTAAACAATTTGTTCAAAATACAAGCATAGTTCAGTAGGAGTAGACACGACAACTCAATTACAAGTTGTCATAGCTTCTGTAAAAAACTAAGAAGAAGGATAGTTATGAGGTCGTAAGTGGGCAGTCGAAGCGGCGCAATCAAAGCGCGGCGCAGATCAAAGACGCGGTAATGGCTTTTAAGCGGGGGGTGCAACTTGAAGTAGTTAGGGCGAATTGTTACGTACACTCGTTTTTGTTTCGGCTTCCTTGTCTAATGAAAGTCACTTGTGACGCGCGGAGTGCGCTGGCTCTGATGTCTGTCTCGTCTGCTGGGCGGCTTGAGGCGGTCGCTAGATGTACGAATGTCGAAGAAAATTACAAATACTCATTGCTTTATTTGCCACTGTTTTTATGCTATTCACTATATGTATACATAGGTCAAACTCTAGCTGATGTTGAAGCACGGAGATTTCTCCGAAACCGGCATGCGTGTATGACAATAGTGATAAATGTATAAGAACCATGAGAAGTCTGTAAGGAAAAAGATTATATTTGGCATCCGATGTTCACTGTCTAGTTCATAAAGGACGTGAGGTAATTTAATAATAAGTAAGTATTAAGTTTTTATCTAATGGATATATCAACCGCTACACACGACTGATGTAAAGTTCTCCAGGTAGAGCGTGTATCGCTGTTTAAGCTCACATGGAATTCTATAATTTTGTGCTATGGCCAACCCGGACTTTACGCCGATCGGCTAGTCCCCGAGAATAAGTTGGAAGAATTTGTGTGCTAGTATTAACCCAATACTTGGAACTAGAAATATATGATGTAATGAGTATTGATAAACGCTGAAATAACTATAATAATACCACTAAACAATAAGCGTCCATTTAAGCGTGCTTTTTCAAAAATATCGACCACCTAAATTCTGCTTTAAAGCCAAAAGTGACCACTCGGCGTCATGTTAAACGCAAAGCACTCAGCTCTCTAAATCTCTCCAAAAAAAGAAAACTCGATATCCGAAAAGCCGGACTTGCCTAACGAAGGATTTCACTCATTGCATTAAAAGGTAAAGCGCTCTGAACCCTTTCAACAAGGAAAACCCTTTGTCGAACTCTCCTTAGGCTTTCAACATATCTGCTCGACATGGGTTGGAAAAAATAAGTTTAGAGAACACAAAACTGTCCAGACGCCCCTTGTAGTCCTAACCTATAGGTACCCCTTAATTATACTTTAAATAAAAGCACAGGTACATTTGGGAATTATTAATGCTCTAAAAAATACCTTTACAATATTTTGTTTGATAAATAAAATATAAAAGACTCGTTCTAGATAAGAACACATCAATTAAACACTCCAGGTAACTATTTGGTTACCTTCGCGCGAAGGTTCGTACCCTAGGAGTCAACATATATTTATTTCCAGTCACAAAATATCTACGTTTTATCGCATTTTAACGTTGAATACATTAAAAGTTGTATTAACTTCACTGTATGAAGTCGTATAAAACGTTCGTCGTTTCATTATTTAAACTAAAAAGCATAACTAAAATTGCTTTGATAGCTCTGATGTTAAATAAAAAATTTAATTCCGCATGTGCATTTAAAGACCCACCAAACGGTGCATTGCCAACTTTTTGCGTAATAATTTATATTCATCAAAACCAACTACACACTGTAAAAAATCAGACGAAAAAGTGAAACGTACCAATCCACTTTCGACAAAAAGCCAATTTTTTTTCCGATGTACGCTTTGATTGAAACATAACGTGAGCATGCGGAAGCGCTTTAAAATTTAAATTTCGAATTGCGCCTCAAGCTCGAATTCGATCAGAAGTAGTATTGCCAGGTGTGTCGTTCCGTAAGGGATAATCGGGGGCGCTTGAATTACTTACGGTAGACAAAGATAATTAGTTTGCTAAATAAAATACTCTTAACACATGAAATATTTGTACTACACATATAAATAAAAACATTCAAGGTAAATAAAATTTTTAATTAAAACCTTCACAAAATACCTTTGGATATCTAGCACAAGCAAACATTTTTATTACAGTCACCTTAGCAAGATTTCTCATTAAATTACGCTACTATTTTGTATACAGGATCCTTACTTTTTTCTAGCTCTATATGGCAATACCATTCGCCTAAAGTCGAGACGCAGTCGATGAACTTCATTCCTTAATTGTTCTTTTATCGTCTGCAATTTTTCGGACTTGAATTGATTTGTGCAATGGACCGCGATGACTGGAAACCTGGTGGACACATCCGACTGTTTACTGAATTTAGTATTTTCATAAATCGCATAAGAGTTGCAATGTTTTACTCATTTTTACAGACTGCATGAATGAAGATATTGGTTTTTAAGTCTATTTGCGTCGCAGTAACTAAACATACTCGTTTATATTTTTTGTGCTTCCAAGTAGAAAAAGAAAAATACATGATATTTGAAACTTACATGCCTGATGCTACACTTTTAACGTAACATTTATTCATCTTGATTTGGTTGTCAATAATCTAGTGTTATTCCAAATCGTAGTACCTATATATTAGATGTAATAATGAATTTCAATGAGACTCGTGTAAACGTTTCCGTGCGAAAAAATTTCAACTTACTTTTGTGTAGGTAGGTGTAACAACTAGACCTAGATAGAAAGTACCGATATTGGACTTACGTTGTCATATCTTAAATTGTTATATAATTTCAACATTCAATGACGACATAAAAAATTTTGTTATTAACTTTAATTGATATACAAATAAATTATGGTCAGTTGACTGGTCATTTTGGCATTGATTTTTGGCTTAAGTTAATCTCTGTAATAGGGTTTTCTTTTTGAAAACCGCCGACTAACTTCATACGAGGCCGAGTGTTTGCACACATACGTGTATATTATGCTTTTACAGACCTGGCAGCCTAAAAGTCCTATTCTAATAGCAGTCTCCCATAGTATCAAGATGGAGAATCCTTTAAACTAAAATGTGCTTATAATGTGACCAGGGAGATAATTTTTACCTCACAACTGACCACAGGCTTATTTTCGGGTCGTGGTACATCACCCAGACCCCTTTTTCTAACCAAACCGCATGACGTTAGAACTCAAGTACCTACTGATGATGCATAAAGATTTAGTTTGGCCAGGCTTTGTAACACTAGCTATCCAACCACGATAAATCCTTTATTACAGATTAAAAATTGTTACTGAACCAATGAGTCTTCAGACATAATCATCAAGTTTTAATTGCAAATTAAATTTTGTCATTCAACTAACCTGGAAAGATTCTTGTGTCATCCCTAAATACATGCAATTTGGCTGCCATTTACGATGGTCTTCACCACAGCAAACGCTGCTTTTAACCAGCGCAAATACACGTCTATAAAATCTTGGTACTCCTATATAAAATAAAAGGATTTTTGTAAAAAAAAGGTATCACAATACTTTAACTGCACATTTCTGCGATGCAATTTATTATGTCAAATCATTAATATCAAAATTATTTATCTGAACAATATAAAACTACTTTTCTATATCACTTTCATCACAAGAATCACATCACAAGAATTAACCCCTCACGGATTAATTTTAGACAGAACTCAAATTCTGCTTAACGTTTACTGAAAATTGATGGTTGGATGGACTAAAGGATGTGTTTTAGTGAAGTTCCTCATATGTTTAAATGATAAAATGGGAATCATGTTTCCTGTTGAATAATGTCTAGTACATTTTTCGTGTAATCACAGTCCCAGAATAGCACGCCGGCAAGGGCGAGGCGGGCGCCGCGGGCGCGACCCAGATCCTTTCAGTTCATTTACGGTATCTCTGTTTGACATCGCAATCGTCTGGAGATGCGACTGTGCCTCTTGTAAGTACAAACACCGCTGCTTACTTCGTACGGTTTCTTCAGCTTTGATGAACGCGCCAATTTCATGGCGGGCTTTAGTTTTGACGATAAAAGTACATACAAATGCGTAACGACACAGGATATAGGGATAACTAAGCGATGTCGTTGAAGCGTTTGATTTGCTACGAAACAATTTGTGATAAAAACTAGGTACCTACTGAATGAATGTAACAGTAGTTCGTTGTCAGGGAATTAACAGTTTCAAACACTCCGTCAAACCTTTTAATTAAGCAAGTATTCTTGTTTCTAAGCCTTCGGATTCATATCCTCGAGTATCGATAGTATCCTCGAGTTCGTTACTGGCTAGGCTAATTTAAGAATCGAAACACCGCTATCTATGACAGCAAACATTTAAATGAAAATACTTCAGAGCTCACAGCGGAAAATAAAAATAAATATTTACAAGCGAGCTATATAACACTAGTAATTCTCGCTCCGGAAGCTGCGTTTCGCACAATTAATTTTTTAACGCTCTGGTAATTTGTAAAGAAACTAATACAGCCTAGTTTTTACATATTGTTGCTGAAAAAGAGTATTCAGTAAGGACATTTTCTACATGTTACAACTAAATATTTATATTGTTTAAGTAAAAAGGTCTAAGTAGATAATAATTATTTTTTTAACCGTTTATAAATTAAATTAAAATAAACTTAAAACGTGTTTCAAGGATTTATCGCCAAGACTGCCTCATTGATTGAATGTGATTGCAGATCGATACTGCCTGGGTGTATATCCGATGTCAGATCAATTTTTCTAACTTAGAATTTCCAGTACAAATTTCTAAAAATAGCTTGAAATCTGGATTAGTTCCCGTTGTATGGCAATAACCTAACTCCCTACTGCATTGTGGAACGTTAACAAAAAGGTAAAACGAGGGAGTATACTAGAATCGTTTGCCTACCCCTTCGGAGATTACAGACTTGATGTTACGTTTACTGCTTCATTAACTGGTCTGTTGGTACATCATATCTAAATTTATGTTATAACCAACAACGAGGAGTGCTATCAAAATATTATATAAGGACATGTATGATGATACAACACAAGTAATGCCTATACGTAATATATTCCCTAGGTCGAAGGAGTATTGTCTTTTAAAAATCCCACTGCGCAAGCATTCATTAATAATTAACAACTATTTATTGGTATTCAATTCATTGAACAGAATTGCCGTAACTATTATGATAGTATTTAAAAAAAACAATTCGTATAAAATGCACAGTGCTTTCTTTACAAGTGAGACGATTCAACGCCGATCATTACTCGATACAATATTTGGTTAGATCCCCCTTCGGAAGGCGCGCTAACTTCGTGCCTACAAGACAATCATACGCAATTATAAGTGATTGGAACTCCGCCTCGCACCCTTCGTCAGACAACTTTCAACCTTATGGTATGATGATACGAGGGTGGATAGTTAATATACGTTACTCAGGTGGTCTATGCAAGGAGATGCACAGAATAGTTAACATGTAGAAATGTCCTTTGCAAATTGCAATGCAGAGATAACCTATATTGCAGTTTTAAAATTGCAACCGAGAACAGTGCCATAATTGCAAATGGTAAACATAACAATATTTCTATCAAATGCCTTACGAGGTTTATTAGATAGCCAAATGTACTTATCCTTATCAATATAATATAAAAATATCAATGATACATGAATTATTTATTTAAATATTATCGCATAATCGACAGAGGACAAAGCTGGCACCTCAACTTCGATTGTGTAAATGCGTTTCTACTTTTCTTTCGTCTACAGTTTTCTCAGATCTGTGCCTAACCTCAGCTCGTGATAAGAGCCACTACCGCGGTACATCGCGTAGCGAAACTATGACAGTTCTCTTTACATTAAAATCACAACACTGCTTCATATAAAACTCATATTCATACCATGTCTGACCGTTATAAGATCTACATACAAAAGGGATAGTGGTTCATATTGACAGAAAACCCAATTTCCGGCGACGGAGCCACGGCACGGATTCCGCACGATTTGCCGCTAATTGCAGCGAATTTGAGTTGAACCAACTCATAGGGTGTCAAGCCGTTAATAGATTTTTAATTATAGCAACTATTGATTTATGTTAATCAGCAAAGGGTTATTTAAAAAAGCTGCCTCGACAGTGGAGCGGTTGCAAGGGTGACTGCTAATAGAGAGGTCGTGAGATCGAATCGTGGCTCGAGTACATATTATTGGATTTTTCTAACTTAGATTGTGTAATTGAAATTTCCAGTAGTAGCGCTGAGTCTGTACACGGTGTGTGGCTACGGACTCTTTCCCTACATAAATAAGACTGGTGAACCTCTGCCTACATCCTCAGGGATTACAGGCGTGATATGATGATTAAAAAAACATAAATAGATAGACAGACAACCTTTATCATTTAAACGACATGAGAAATATTAAAGTTTATATAGACAATTAATGTTTAAAGGCGATATCTTTCAGACAATATATAAAATAATTATAGAAAATATTGTACTACACGAGAAAATAGTACATGGTTCAACAGATGTTACTTTCGAGAACTCAAATGTACACTTATGTTAAGTGATGCAGCGTAATATAAGATTTACTTCTACAAGACTTGATCGTTTCAAAATACGTTGTCACATACGTTAGTTGCTTTAAATAAATGTTAATTTAGGCATTATTATTAACGGTTACATTAGTTTACAGTCTTATTAAAACACTTTACTCTTATAAGCTCAAGCTAATATAATTATATAATAAATATTCCTATATTCAATACTGTTGAACAGTCGAACACATAGATGAACCGAATCACATAATCAGCGAGCACGACCTGCACGACTCAACAATCGATGTCTCAGTCAGCAATAATACCACAACCCTAAAGCTTGAAAATATAGGGTGATGTCTAATTAATCGTCATGCAACATTTTATTATTATTAAATAGTTAATTATATTAAATATTTGTAAAGTATTGAAGAACAGTAAAACTAACAACTGTATTTGTTACTACTAGCGCCATCTCTTAGTGAACAAAAGAAACCGGTTGACGGGGTTATTTTCCTGCTTAAAATGCATGAACCATCTTTGTACAATAACCAGTATAAATAAGATTACACTGCATATTAAGAGAAAAATATTACTGGAATGGTAACTTAAGATATTGAACAGTAAGAGTTACGTAAGATAATAAATACAGAGATCCGCGTAACAAACATTATCGCTATATTAAAATACATACGTCAAGATAAAAAAAATAATTTTACTACTCATAGTTGGAATAATAAAAAAGAAGTAAAAATCTTATGTTAAAAACAAAAACGTGCGTTGGCCGGGAATCGAACCCGGATCAACTGCTTGGAAGGCAACTATGCTGACCATTACACCACCAACGCCACGTTTAATAGAAGTCAATTAAACGTTCTTTATTATATTGTCATGATCATACTATTTCATTGATTATATTGATTGCAAATGCGACAACCGATCTAGAGGTCCCGGAATCGATTCCCAGGACGAGAAATTCAAAATTTTTCTGATTTATATTTTTCTAATAGTAGTTCGGAGTCTGGATATGTGCCCGGTGTATGGCAATAGGTTCACCACCTATTCCATAATGGGACATAAAAAATTATAACTGATGAAACATAAGAGTATTCTGCATTCCTCTGCCTACCTCTTCGACGGTAACGACGCCTGTACGTAAAGTTACATTTGATTATATCAAACATTTACTTTAATTATTATTATTATATAACTATTATTACTACATATACAACCATTGTTTTAACATCAATACAGTTTTTATTGGTTTTTTAAACGGCGCCAATTAAAGATAAACAAACTTTTAGCTTCAGCATAACAACTACCATAACCAACGCTAAATAATAATATCGGCATAATAACAGAACAGCGGAACGATTACATCATCCGCACTTCGCTAAGATAACGTGACACTACACAGATATGAAAATACACAACAATATGTTTAATTTGTACCTACATACTGTTAACAATAAATCAGTAATATGAACGGAAAAGGCCACTTCAAAATATATCTATGACAGCGCATTTTTATATATTTGGTGACAAAAATCACAACGGTGTACACTTGAAGGTTCGTTTATATCGATACTAACCGGAAATATCTGCACGGTGTTTGTCAAATTAATGTCCTTGATTTATACTTGTTTACGCTAGCCAAATGAAACTTGATATTATTTAGATAAGGATTTATCAAATAAATATTTATCAGATAAGGATTTATCAGATAAGAAAACGTAACTTCAGGCCTGTAATCGCTGAAGAGGTAGGCAGAGGAACGCAGAACACTCCCACTTTTTACCAGATTTAGAAGATAAAGATTTTTAGATAAGGATTTATCAGATAACGATTAATCAGATAACGAATTATCAGACAAAGATTTCTCAGATAAGGGTTTATCATGGTTTATCAGATGAGAAGTTGTTTTGTTTGATTAGTTCCAAAAGCATTTTTATGGCAAAGAAACTATCTCCGCTCATGTAACCAGCGATAACGCTACAATAGCAATAATTTTTTTATAACCGTTACAATCAATAAAGCAGCTTCCACCAAGCCTGCACAGATCAAGGGCCGTTGATATGAAAAGAAAAAAAGAAGAGCTGCACGCCGCTAGACGCTTTTTTTAAAATAGTAATAAATAGAACATTATAAATGTCAATTAAACAACAGCTGCTAATTTTTAATGATATAAATACCAAGGTTATTACAGAAGTTTGTATATAAAGGGACCTTCGAATCCTTATCAACTGGTTCGCCTGCAACTGAAGTAAGCAAACATGATTACAACAATCACGGCAGATCGATAAGGCCCAGTTCCGATAATCCGGCTCTCAACGGAAGGATTATTTCCTTTTACTGGCCCGTGTGGCTACCCGTCTGTTTGCCTACACGTGTACACTGATAGCCGCTTATCTAACAAATCAGTTCAAATACTACATCGATATTATTATTCGATTTCGTTCTCACGAAATTGTACCGAACACATTCAACATCAGAAAATTGACTTTTATACTTTATTGTGCAGAACACACTTCAATCAGTCGAGGATCTTTAAGGTCATTAAGGATAAAGGATATTAATTTTCAAGATAGAAAGATCTCCAATTAAAAAGTTGAAATACTTTGATCATTTAAATGTACACTCATTATCTTTTTTGTATACGTAACATAAAATTTTGTGACAGGCTTAGGTATATTGTCTTAATGCACATTCTCTAAGACAATATGCCTAAAAGAATTAATTATTTATTACGCCAAATAAGTACAACATAAATGCATACCAATATAAATAAACACACGCTTTTTCTGTTTTACGTTTACAGTAGCGAAGTAAGTTACATTCAAAACAAGCTCGTACCTAATTGAGGTGCCAACTAAGCTATTATAACTCTATGGCGCGCGTATCTCAACATGTACATGTAAACATCTCTAAAAATAGTTTCATTGAAATGTTTGATGTTCGCGAAAACAAGACAAGAGATCCTTCCGGCTTAACCCTTTCACTTCAAAGGACTTTGTTTTTGTAAAGTATGAGACGACGCGGCTACACGCTGCAGTGGCGGAAGCTTGATGACTCGATGACAATACCACTCGAATAAGGATGCTAATTAAAAAAACAGTAAACGTCACATAACCGTGCAATATGAATCGCGGATGTCCCGATGCGATCTGGCCGCGGTTCGCCACAAAGGAATCAATTACGCGATGCGGCGACGCGGCGGAAAGACAACAATATTGCAGTCACAACGCTTACACCCTTCACTGTTTCCGTGGTTTACCTTATCATGCTGCACTACGAACTGATAGACTGGGCTGCTCCTTACTAGCACAGCCAGCAAACAATATTCCCGTAATTCAAGATAATTGTCTCTCATACATCAATTGTCCATTGATCTTTCCCACATCTACAATTCCAATGACTGTGTAGTGTTGTAAATGTAAAATACTTATGGTAATATTTATCTGAGCAACAGGTTATTAATAATATTCCCTTTTTGTGTAAATGTATAAGATGAAATGCTAAATTAAATGCAGTTTTTGGTATAATCGAACCTTATGTGTGAAATGAATAAATATAGTCGTTTATACATAAGTCACAGCATGTGTATCGAGGGCGGATCCATGGGGGTGGTCATGACCCCCCCCCCCCTAGGCTGAGTCCAAGACCTAGATGGGCCACTAATATCTTAATTAGTCATTAGTTAAACATATTTTTATAAATTTTTGTCACAGTATAGATTGTATTTACGTACTTTCAATATTATTTAATTAATCATTTTAATATAGTTCTTGACTAACAAAATAATAACTTTAATATAATACTTGGCGGCAAACACATTATCGGGAAATGAACATATCTAAAATATGACCCCACCCCTGGCGCCAGGTCTGGATCCGCTCTTGATGTGTATATTGTGAAAATTTGTGATTTTTGTAAGAAGTGGTGTTTGTTTTTTAAATAAAATGAGTCCTTTTTCTGATTTTGAAATAAATTGGATAAGAGAAGATAGTTCACCAGACTTATGTTCGGAGATGTCGATATGCTTTAATAGTTTTTTTTAATGAATTAGTTTGTAAATCAAAGGATGTAAATTTTATTGACCTTTAAACGAATTACCCGAGATCCGAACGCGTTAAAATTATATTCGATTTAAATATATAAGACGCAATAACTTAGGTACACTTACAATACCGGATAACTTTTAGTTGCGTGATAAAAAATATTTATTTAGCGATGCGGTATGATTATTATGACTTGCCACTATCACTATCCATCACTAGCCACTACAAGCATTAATTCTTATCAGTTCCATACAACAAATTATCCCAATTTCAACTATCTATGGTAATAAATTTGTTACTAATGTTAATTTGTTAGACATCAATTCGTCTAGAAAAGTTTTGCCGATGAAAAACAATTGCAAGAATAAATGCCAGTTCTATAATTTCGTCAGTGGCGCGTTGTCTCACGAGTTTGGCCCTCGTCTCTTTGAGGCGCAGATCAAAGCATACGCGCTTCTATTAGCCCTGATTACAGCGGCGCACTCCAAGCGCCTCCCTGCCTCGTCTCCTCGCCGCCTCGCGCCTCGCATTGTCTCCACGCGACCTGCGGGTTAAGATGCCTTGTAGCACCATTGCAAGTTTAATTAGCTCGGCTATTGCTGTACTGCACAGTTTTTGAAGTTTTCCGCCGCATCGCGGATGCCGTAGGGCGCTCTTACTTTCCAGTTATACGTCCCTATCAATATTTGATTGCCCCTTCGCTAATGCGTTATAATGACTTATCATATGTTTTTTATACCTTAACAGTTTTAAACTATGTTTCAAAATATTTTATTTATGGATGTT
Source organism: Mysoria sejanus stolli (assembly GCA_018245835.1). NCBI lineage: Eukaryota > Metazoa > Arthropoda > Insecta > Lepidoptera > Hesperiidae > Mysarbia > Mysarbia sejanus. The sequence continues at coordinate 14,052 of DWEJ01000745.1, forward strand.
TGTATATAGCAGTATGAGTTGCATAAAAATCGAGTCACAATAAAATAACAGTCATAAATGGACATAATTATAATGTTCGAGTAATTATGCAATTCCAAATTTGCAAAAGATCTGATAAGATGATGATGATGAGAGATGGTGAGATAATCTGATGATCTCTTTTATTACTACTTAAATAATATTATTTTTATATTTATATGACTTCGAAATATAGGAAGGCGGATAATAATCTAAGATTCACAATAATTACTACCTATTTTTATTTTCGTGCACTTACAGACCACGCCAACAAGGATAAGAACAAGTAACAGATTTTCTCCAGTTGCTTTTACAAAGCAAACATTCACGACACAGATGTTTATTGATCACTTCCTAATACCGATAAAGGTTTCAAAGCGTTCCTTAAACATTACAGACATTAACCTTGAAAACATGGACAGCGTGAAAACAAACAGAATGGAGTCAACGAGGAACCATTAGCGCATCATCGAGCCAGTTTAACAGCATTTGTGTCTAAAGGAAACAAAACGATGGAATTATTGTGTTCATTATTTAGTCGATATGCGATGACGGGCGAACGACGCAGGCAAGAACCGCGGTCACCACAGCAACCACACATTTTTAAATAACTGGGACAGATCCCATAATTTCAGAACGATTTACTTGGTTTATTTTTTATTTTCCTTTTATTCCATCAGACATATACATATAACCAGTGACAAGTACTACGCAGCTCTGCGTATGCAGCTAATTGGGAAAATACATTCATGACATTAGGTTCTGACATTACTTGGCGCAGCCGACCGTCATCATTAACGCTCAATATAATCAGAATCTTGGACTTCTTTCAGTTCAAATATACATATACGAAGGCAGTAGTAGCCCAATGATGTTAACGTATGTTAAATGTTCGTTCGCCACAACTCAATATGATATAATAAATTATACTGTAACTTACTGTAACTTAACGCCTGTAATCCCCGAAGAGGTACGCAGAGGAATGCAGAACACTCCCACGTTTCACCGGTTACGTTTACGTCCCACTATGGAATAGGTGGTGAGCCTATTG
>DWEJ01000746.1:0-15119 GCA_018245835.1 Mysoria sejanus stolli
TTTTGTAGTGTTCGACCCGGGAATCGAACCCGGGACCTCCCGATCGGCAGTCGCACTTGCAACCAACACGATCAACGTCACAGAGCAATAAAAGGTATTATTTATAATGCTCTTTACTTGGTGTCACGCAAGTGTCCTGGGCCGTAGTACCTTATACATCTTGAAATACAAAATTCTGCTCCTCGTATATTTACTGTAAGAAAACATATATTAATTATAATGCAAAAATCATTTCAGTTTTTGACTTAATACACAATCATGTGAAAAGCTACGATAAGTAGGTACCTACTGTTAATGCTTCAAGGAAATAAAACAGATTTTTGTGCACTACGTACAAACGCCTCTCTTTTCCAAATCTTTGTATACGGCGGTCTCGACTCCGACCACGGCTGCCAGTCTCTGGACAAAGTTCTCCGGAGGTGGCGGAGCGGTCTTTCTGAATCTCTCCGCTAGTTTCCGGCACAGCGCGGACCTGAAGTATCCCTCTCCTGAGATCATACGTTTATTTGTAATACTTATTTTTTATAGGTAGAAATCTAATAATATACTAGGTGTAAAAATGTAACTTCCCGCCTGTAATCCCCGAAGATGTAGGCAGAGGAATGCAGTATACTCCCAAATTTCACCGGTTGTTTTCATCCCACTATGGAACAGGTGGTGAGTCTATTGCCATGTATCGGGCACATATCCTGACTCCGAACCACTACTACAAAATCTAAATAAGAAAATTTTTGTAGTGTTCGACTCGGAAATCGAAACCGGGACTTCCCGGTCGGCAGTCAATTGTAACCAATATGACCAAAGAGGCAGTCAACTGGGTGGACTGCCTCGGTATATAGGTATAAAAAAAATTGACACAAATTAAGGCGTATTCATTATGCAGTGGATTAATGTAGGTAGATTTCCGTATCAGTATTTATTTAATTAAAATAAATGTATAGAAAAGGCCGAGTTTTAATTGAACTGTGTGCTTTATAAATGGAGCTCTTCATTAGCTGTTCTTGGATGCGAAATTCAATACTTTGGTTTCGAATAATATCTCTAGCAGTGTTGAAGCAATAGTTGTAGGAGCAGCACATTAGTAGTGGCAGACTGTTCCGGTAGTGGTACTAGTAGAAGTATTAGAAGAGAATGAACAGTGATACCGAAGCATATTTTGAAAATTCATACCGCGCGGGATCTTCTTCCGTGGGTACATAATATCTCCTTTGCATGTACAATCTCTGTCAGGGCATATGCATTTATTTAATACCGGATCTCGCCATTCCAAATAATGAACCGTACCTTCATTCAGCACCTAAAAATATTGTATGAAATAATTGTATTTTTTGGTTAACAAATTGAACGTAACACTATTTAACAAATTACATAACTATAACAACGTAACTTCACGCCTGTAATCCCCGAAGGGGTAGGCAGAGGAATGCAGAACATTCCCACGATTCACCAGTTCACGTCCCATTACGGAATAGGTGGTGAGCCTATTGACATGCAATAGGCTCACCACCTATTATAACATTTATGACATACATACAGTGTTCATTCTAAAAACGGTGAACACGGCAAATTGTTTATTAATAATAAAGTTTGATCCTTATTTTATAAGATGTCACCGTTAAGCTAAAGTAGATATTATTAGTATTGTTAGAAAGTTCTAACATATATATACCATATATTCCAACATATTATAGTAGCTGTTATCTCTTATCTTATGTTTTTATTGTGGCCCAAATTAATGAATTAAGGGAATGTTATAACTGAACTATAGTTCTTCTCAGTTGTGGGCGCGGTATGAACTAACGTAAACTTATCTATAATGACGTTTATATGTGATTGCAAATCCTATATAATTAAATGATTTTGACTTTGACTTTGACTTTATGGGCGGCTGCAAGTACTTGTTACCACTGCTTGTCCGTTTGCAGGTTTAATACAGAAAATGTATTTAAAAACTTCACTACTTCCCATATTATTTGAGTAACTTTATAGATTTTAAAACCCGTATATTACAACAATTGTCATTTCTAGACAAAACACCATCCGTGTAATAACTTTTCAAATGTGTGTTCTCGTCGTCGTATAATTTTTTTGTCGGTTACACCACCAGCGCTGTGCACGAGCAAGCCCGCCGTGGCCGACATGGTGATCGAGGTGTGCGTGAACGAGCTGGAGGAGGCGGCGGGCGCCACGGGCCGCGCGCCGCCGCGCCCCATCACCGTGGACAGCGACCACCCCTACGTCGCCAACACTGACGTTTCCGGTTTATTGCTTTTACCACTATAATAACCTTGATTGCTTCGATGCTCTAACGTGCTTTAAGGAGCTAAGCTAAGATGTGCTTTAATGAGACTTTTAACATATTGCTACATAATAGTTTACTAAAGCTCGTATTATATTTTAAAAAATACATCGATCTATTTGTATAATTATGTAAGTACATGTACGTGTCCGTGTGCAGGCACGGTGCGCGTACCGGGAGCCGTGTCGCTGCGCGTGGCGTTCGACGCGGCGTGCTCCACGGAGCGCCGCAACGACCTGCTCGTCATCCTGGACGGTGGCGCGCGACACGTGGCCGCGCGCTCGGGCCGCGAGCCGCACGACTGGTCGCAGGACGTCATCGTCACCGGTACCCCTCGCCCTCGTAGCGCGCGCCTAACACCGTATAGTCCTAACGTACTCGTAAAACGATCACGGATTGTCCAACTGTATCACGAATGGCAGCAAACCGTTTTTTACACAATATTGGCTAGAATTCGGTCGCAGCCTTCCTGATGGAAAGCAATAACGTGGCGTATGTAGCATGCTTGTCTAAAAGATGCCTATTCACATTTAGCCTGCACATGCGCGGCCAGTCTTCCGTTATTGTTATACTCATTACATCTTCACTAGAAACGATTTACTGATACCATTGTTCCTTAATGTTATGATAATTATGTTCTTTAACTTCCTTTAATGTTTTGTCTTGTTTTCCCTTTTTACCGTCTGCTCATTTACTTGTCATGAAACGATAATTTCTAGGACAGTAAGTTAACGTAATTAAAATTATATAACTCATGCATTTCTCATTTCAGGAGACGAATTAAAGTGGAGATTTACGAGCGACAAAACTGTCAACGGTTGGGGATGGCGGTTCACCGTTCACCCTGTAATGCCATCTCATTGTTTTTCGGTAAAATAAGTTTCAAGATCTTACGTTTAAGCGATTCGACTTCGAGTTTCTTTTAAGTTAATGGTCATTAACATCTTTACTACTAACTAAGCTTAAGCGTAAATCTTTAGACATTTAATTAGTTTAGCTTAGTTTTTTGTGAATGACTTACATGTTATGCAACCGGTTTTTTTCCACTGACTATTAATCAATCAAAATTATTTGCCAGTTCGGAATAAGCTTATCCACCTTTACTTTTTTCATTGAAATCATTTCTTCTTTTTCAATCCACATAATGCAATTTCACGCCTGTAATCTCCAGAGAGGTAGGCAGAGGAATATAGTGCACTACTATTTTTAACTAGTTACATTTACGTCCCACCATGAAACAAATCGAGAGCAAATTGCCATACACTTGACATAAATCTAGACTTCAAGTCACTATTACTAATTTTAAGTTAGTTATTCCAATAATATCGTCAGTCGCGCTTGCAACTTCTCAACCAACGAGGCAGTGAATCAACTTTTTATTTAATGTTAAGAGGAAGTTATTATTTATTTTTAAATTATGTTTAAAACCATTGTTTAAAACGTATTAGTCGTGTTTTTTCACAATCCCTTCGAAACGTATAAACATGTGATTAGAAGGCCAAAAAAATCTCTCGATAAATGCTTTTTTGATCATTTTATTTCTTCGTAAATGTATTTTGGACATATTTATTATTTTTGTCCCTGTAAAAAGTACAGGAACTGAAGAGACTCGAATGCAGTATACTGCTTGAAAGCGATCTGAACTACTGCTTATGTACACATTTTTGTAATGAAAACATATGATTTATTTTTAATTTTTCACCTTTTAATATTTTTATATGCATAAAAGGGGTCGTAAGTAGTTTTAAATAGCTATTTTTTGTTTGATTCGTAAAATGACCTGTTTGATCTGTCTGAAGGAAAGCGGGTCGGACCGGCACGTGCTGTCATCTCCGTCGGTGGACCTGGCGTGGCGGCTGCTGGATGGGCCGTTGCTGTCTACCATATCTAATGACCATCAACTGGCGCCCCGGCTGGCGCAGGCTCTCGCCGTGTGCTCGCAAATGACCACATTGTGTAAGTGTAGTTTTCGATACCGTAGTATTACGAAACGCCTCCCCCTCCCCTTCTCCTACTTTGTGCTAACTGGAAAGCGGTAAAGCCTGCTCAGTGCGATGGCGAGTGACGCGAGTATCGCTTGTGTCGACAGCGTGGCGCACGCGCGTGTGGTGCCTGCGGCGGCTGCGCAACGTAGTGTGCAACGCGCACGGCGAGCCCGTGGCCGGCACGCCGCCCGCGCTGCACACGCTGTCGCAGATGCTCATGATGCAGTACGAGTACGAGGAGCCCGCCGTGCGCGTCGGCCTGCACCTCAACCACTCCCATTACTTCAAGGTTATTATTGGAGATGGATATATAACACGAAATACATTTCTCATATGATCATGGCGAAACAAGCGAATTAAAGGAAAAACGTATTTTAGGTTCAGAAAGTACAAAGTTATTTCCACTTTTGTTTTTAGAGTAACGTAATATTCATAGCGTAATTGTAACGTAATAGTAATGAATATTTATTATACATTGCACGCCGTTTTATGACGTATTTCAATATCCGCAGGAACTCTGCTCGCTGGCATGTAGTCTTCGCTTGGACTCGCGGCCGTTCATTAACCAGGACGGGTTGAAGTGGGCGTGGCTCAAACGCTACTGCCTATGTATTCGAACGGCCGATGCTCTACTCCGCCGCGTGCCCTTCCCGACGCCGTTCCTTTCTGAAGTGCGGAAACGACTGGATACTTTAGGCGTCTACGATCTTGAAGAAACGACCGTCGACTCTGTATACCCGTGGGAAGATAACACGAAGTTTACCAGACAGCATGATGAACAACTACTGCATTGGGTCAATAAGTATGTAGACCATCCACCTGAAAAATTTATATCCGTGCCCTGGTGTCTTGTGTCTTGTTGCATAGTGCTGAATAAAGTACATTGATCGCACTTTCAACTCCTTGCACTCCCGAAACTTTCTTTGACAACACCAGCCAGCAAATTTTACCCTAGCATTGACGATATATTATTATAGAAGGTTGTAGCTGTTATGCATTACAGTAAAAATTTCAAGGACAGAGGTAATGCGGAATCTAAAACTTGAGATAAATTGAGAATAAAAAACTGCTAATTCAGTGGAACGTGAAATTAGATGTAGTACGATCTGTGAACGTTATCACTTTGTTCGCAGGCGGCCCGAGGACTGGCAGGGGTGGTGGGAGGGCGAGACGCGCGGCTGCTCGGTGTACGGCTGGGGACACAACCACCGCGGGCAGTTGGGCGGCGTGGAGGGCGCCAAGGTGCGCACGCCCATGCCTTGCCTGCAGCTGGCCGCGCTCTACCCCGTGCAGGTGGTGGGCGGCGAGCAGACGCTGTTCGCGGTCACTCCGGACGGCAAGGTCTACGCTACCGGTCAGTGGAAATTGACAACGTACAAGTCCGGCAAAGTGAACCATTTTTTTGTGTACTCCTTGCACTCCCGAAACTGTTGCTTTGACAACACCAGCCAGCAAATTTTAACCTAGCATTGACGATATATAGTAGGTTTAGGCTGTTATGCATGATCGTAAAAATTTCAAGGTAATTTCAATGTAATTCTGTCCCAGATAAATTGAACAAATGTTTACACCATTAGGTTCACTAGTCAAATATAAATAACAAATAACATTTACAGGATATGGAGCAGGCGGCCGCTTAGGCATCGGAGGGGTGGATTCTGTCTATCAACCCACGCTGGTGTCAACTCTTCAACATGTTTTTATCACGAAGGTAAATTTAAAATTTGACTAAAGCTTGGTGGAGCTTTCACGTGAAGTTTTTTTCCTAATGTTGGGAGTAGCAAATGAGCCAGTAACAGTAACGCATGGCTGGTCCCATCTGTAAAATTCTTTAACCATTACCACAAATAGGACAGAGCCTCAAACAGGACCCATAGGAATGGAACGGTTAATGTTAATCAGTGTAACTTACGTTTAAAATTTTGGATGTTAAATTGGTGGCAGAACTGTTGAAATAAGGATTGTTAGCATTTGTCGATGACTGCTTAAGATGCCGATTCGAACTGCACACGTTCTCATTTAGTCCCTAACCCTCATGGGCAGGGTGGGGATTATGGGTATAACCCGTCGGGGGTGGGGGGCCTATCTCGAGCAGTGGACCGCAATGGGCCGATGATGATGAAGTGTACTATATACTTCTTGAATTTTGAATTGTTCCTTGGCTACACAACCTCGCCTCACTTTTATAAATAACATGACGCCACAAAATGTTTGAGTAGAATATTTTTTCACTAATGAACACGTTTTTTCTTCATTATTTATGATTGTGTTAGGTGGCCTGCAATTCTGGTGGTAAGCATTGCCTCGCGTTGTCCAACGAAGGCGATGTATACAGCTGGGGGGAAGGAGAGGACGGGAAACTCGGTCATGGCAACAGACTGTAAGTGAAACTGCAGGTTTTCGTTGGCAAATTGACAACTAGTACCAATTCAGTGTACTTTGGATAACTTTCTATGATTTTTTAAAAGTTAAAATATACATATATATTTTTTCTTTAAGAGAACTGAAAATAAATGCAGATCTTATGAATAAGTTGTTAAGACGTTAATTTGAGTTGGCTTTGCAGTGGTTTTTTTTAATGACGTCATTACTCACTGAATAACGAACGTGATTTCAGAACGTAATGAACTCTTTCTAGTTAACGAAACATGGTTTTATTACCAGGAGCCTCGACCGTCCCAAGTTGATAACGACGCTGTCGGGGCTGGAGGTGGTGGCCGTCGCGTGCGGCGGCGCGCACTCGGCGTGTCTCACCGTGCGCGGCCGTATCTACACCTGGGGCAAGGGCCGCTACGGCCGTCTGGGCCACGGCGACTCCGAGGACCAGCTCGTGCCTAAAATGGCAAGTTCCATGTGAAAATACTCGCAACAAGATGAGGTCAAAGAAATATTTTTTTTTTCCGAGAGGACCTATTAGTTTCCACATTTTATCAATTACGTTTGATGTTTGGAAAACGTACTGGCGAATACTGATAAGATATTATTGTAGGTGGAGGCTCTCGCCTTGTACCGCGTCATAGACGTGGCGTGTGGCTCTGGAGATGCGCAAACTCTGTGTATAACTGATGATGACAACGTATGGTCGTGGGGCGACGGTGATTACGGAAAACTCGGTAATGTCTATTTATCGACTGTTATTTTTATAGAAGAAACTCGTTAGGTCTGTAAAGATAGACATATTTGGTACATAGTGATATCTGCTTACCTCGTTAGCGACCTGGCGTAATGCTTTAATAATATTAACTTTCCGCTTTTTAATTACAATGTTATTGATTTGAATGTTGGCTGATTAATGTTTTTTAATATTGGCACTCATGTTGTTTTTGTATTACAGGTCGAGGTGGTTCAGAAGGTTGTAAGGTGCCGATGCGAATCGATTGTCTGAGAGGTTTACGCGTTATTAAAGTTGAATGCGGTTCACAGTTCTCTGTTGCGCTTTGTCAGTGCGGCAGCGTTTATACTTGGTAATTAATGTTTTTCCTAACTACGTAATTAGTTGTAATTGAGTGGACATCAATTATTTCTGTTTTATAGGGGTAAAGGCGATTATCACAGACTTGGACACGGGAACTACGAACACGTTCGTCGGCCGATGCGCGTTACAGGCATGCAGGGCAAGATGGTCGTTTCTATCGCTACAGGTATGCTTTTAATATCATTAAATAAATTATATTCGCTGTCCCAGTAGTGATGCGTATTAAAGTCCAAGCTATTAGCATAGATGGACCTGTTTTTATCTGTGAATTATAAATTGTATAGTGAATTAAACAATCTAAATTATATTTCAAAATTAAATGCGTAGTAAATTTTAAGTTGCAAGCGAATCTTCAATAGCGTAATGCACGCGGTGCGTGGCGTGTCCGCAGGCAGCCTGCACTGCGTGGCGTGCACGGACATGGGCGAGGTGTACACGTGGGGCGACAACGACGAGGGGCAGCTCGGCGACGGCACTACGCTGGCCGCGCAGCGCCCGCGCCTCATCGTCGCGCTGCAGGTCATCTTAGGGAACATAATAAATTGTTTCATTATACAATATTGTATGATATTAACTTATAACTTTTAATTCTTTCCCTTGAGATAACAACTCGATCTGCTGTAATATGCGAGTACCTACCTACTGGTCACAGTAATCGACAGCTATGGTATCATACAATCGACACGATAACGCAACTCTCAGAACCCAAGTATTAATGAGGCAACATATTGTATCTTAATAATTATTCAGATAGTTTATCGACAGAAGTAATTTGGTCGTTCCAGTGAAATGGTACTGCAAAAGTGTGTGTAAACAAGGAAGGCGGTGGACGTGTGCAGGGCAAGCAGGTGACGCGCGTGGCGTGCGGCAGCGCGCACACGGTGGCGCTGTGCGTGGAGTCCGTGGCGTCGCCGCGCGCGCCGCCGCCGCCTCCGCTCGAGTGCCACACGCTCAAGGACATTCCCACCAATTATATTTGTAATCGCCTGGTAAGTTGCTTCACTATCTATTTTTTAGATTATTTTTCTACTACTTTCACACCAATTGCCAAATCTGCTGTTAACCACTGTTCGACCCATTGAAAACGGCATTCAATGTTAATTAATTAACAATATAGTTTAACAAAAGTTTTATTACTGGATTGCTTCTATTTATTTAGAGGCAATCAAAATAATGCAGAAACCATAGATAAGATACAGCTTTATTATATAGAAAAACGACTGATTATCAACATATAACAAAGATATTTAATGTAACTAGTGGCCGCCTACTGGTCGAAATTCAACCACAATTCACTTAAATTTCAAGTTTGAATGTTGAGGTTATCGTAAGAGACAATACTACGCTACATACAACAAAACCAAGAAATGAGGATTATAAAAAAAAGTATTTTTGAAGTGAAGAGATTAAAAATAAGACAAAAAAATATTAAAAAAATTCACAACCTTCGATATCTAAATTTCAATATCAAACTATCTATATATCATCCCGTAAAATATTAGTAATAAATATTGATACCTATTTCTAAATAATCGTATCGATATATTATTATCACCAGCTCGACTGACGGGTACGTACAGTGTTTTGTAGCATGTGTTTAGTCAGTGTGCGTGAGGTGGTTTTTCGATAAAATAAGATATTTATAATGCTTTATTTCATAAAATACTATCTGCAACGATCCCCCATCTGAACTTTATAATGTGCCAACTTTCATACTCTTCCGTTCGCCCACTGTTCGTAAAAAAGGAGCAAAAGGTCACGTATTAATATATAGATAAATACACATACCAATAGTCCATATAAAATTGTTCACTAAATCTGTGATACATTTAAATGTTTAGGTACTTAACTAAAAACAGACCAAAGCAATAAAATTTATTTTTTGTATGGGAGAATTATGGCATGCTATTGTGGCATCGAACTTAATGTTCCAGTCAGTTACAGGGGCTTACATAAACCAAAACATGGGATGCCCTGCGATGCCACACATATCCCGACTCTCGAAATTCACCCGAAAAGGACATAAATGCGACAAAATTTAATACGAGAGCCCATAAATTAATGTTCATTAAAACTTGCCGAGTACCAAATACAAGTTTTATTCCCTCAAAAGTGAAATCTAAATCGTCAGTCGACTGTAAATCTTGATTAAAAATATATTTTCACGTGAATTATACCAGTGTTTTTTTACACGGGCCACACGGTTATTTTCAAGTTCTAAGACATGTTAATAAAACTAAATGCTTCAGAAAGCTATGGAGTATCATTGTGCTTTAATATCAATGGTATTCTCATTACCTTACCGCTCGAGCAGTACGGTTGAAATTCTAGAACAAATGTGTATCTATTTAGTTTTATTTGTATATATTTATGGTTATACGATGTTATTTGATAGGGGTATAATAAGAACTGTGTATTTAATTAAATAATTTACGTATTCATTGACTTCCAATTGAAGAATACAGATGATGTAATAACAACATAAAGAAAATGTTAACATTTTTTTATTTATAAATGCTTAATTATGTCATAAAATTAAGACAGTCGTGGTTTTAATATTTCTATAGAAACTGTCAACAACTCCACCGGTTTCATTTTCTGCTATTACAGAAACTATATAACCTGGTTTCGTTAGAGTTACACGAGTAGACGACTAGTGATTCTTTGTCAATATGTTAATGAAGATTTGTGACTGTCTTAACTTTAGTGTGATTTATTTATTTATTTAACCTTTATTGTTTATTTATATGTTACAAAGGGAGAACTTCATCACAAAAATAAAATTATACAACCGATTTATACCATCGCAAAATTCATGATGAATACATTTTAAGAGACCAAAAAACACTGAAATAACCCATGTTTATATGAATACAGTAAATAATTGTCGTGCCGCGACAGAGCGACTTCGAAACATAGGACCGAACGAAACGTCTGCCCTTTAATCTTAAAACTTAATGGGAAACTAACAGGCGTGGTAATACTCATAAAACAATATACCGCCGTCGGCTTCGTCATGATAGTGCGCTTTATCGATTCGACAGACCACCTTCGATCAGATCAGATCTCCACACGTTTTAACATTAAAAGCGTAAAACTTTTTAATTCCACTTATTACCTTCCGCTTGGACTCAACTTCGCGCGAACTTTTATTTTGTTTCGCGAACTTCGGGTTCCTGTGTGCTCGTGACACACGTTTCCCGATTTTCGCGCTGCAAAAAAAAATTAGAGGCGGCCATCACTACGTAATTGAAGTGTCAAAAGTTATCTGATTTTACTTGCAAAACGCGCGGCAATATGAAATTTTTTCGCGCGAGCGAGATCGTTCGGCGGAAAAAAAGAGAATTCGATATGAGGCGAGTGTCTGTGCAATCAGCATCCGACCTACATTCCATTCGGTAATATGCATATGAGCGTACGTTGGACGATTTTGAAATTTGCGATTTCGTTTGTCCGTAAAATCACCAATTATTTGTGATGTCATTAATAAAGCTTTCGGTATTTCCGTCACTGGATTAAAAGCACATGTTTGTTATTTTTCATGTCGTCATTAAAAATTTAATACCGTCCGCCATACACGTTGAAAATTTAAATGAGTGATGTTCATTTTTGACTCATAACTTTTTATAGAACGTAAAAAATTTAAATAAAATACTTTAGTTAAGGGTTATGCACTTCGCGGAGGTTTGTATGCCTGATCATCATAACAAAAAAGGGCATAATATAAAAGTGTATATATATGTAATTTATACTTAAATCCACCGAATCCATAGTGGAACGTTAACGTTAACTTAACTGATGAAAAGTGAGTATCTACCACATTCCTCTGCCCTCCTCTTCTAGGATTACAGGCGTGATGTTACAACGTTACGTATTTGAAGTAATGGACCATAAATGCATCTATATCTGTTGCCGTGCAGACTGCGTATATAATATGGCGGTCACAAGGTAAGGCTCGAGGCACTTATCCCTAAAAGGGACCACACCGGTTTGTACCACCGAGTAAGTTCTACGTGTGATTTGTGATGGAAAATTACATGTACATATATGAACTGCATGTTGAATACCGATAGTATTTGCATGATTAAACGCTTACCTACATGAATGCTTTTAACCACATGCTTACATCCATTCAAAAATTTAAAAATAATTCAACCTGAAAATACGAATACTCCGCAAACATGCACTGAAGCGTTTTAGTGAAAAATATTTATTTTATGCACTGAAAATAGAGGGGTTATAAATTTTTAACACTGCATTAGTTTTACGACGTATAGCAGACCGTCTATGTACATTTACTCGCAACTGTATACAAAGTTATGGTGTACAAGAAAATAATCGTATAATAAATACACTGGAACATTTTATTCACTTGGAGTTACTGGAGTGACTTTCGTAGGTTTAGTTGTTTAGCAAGAAATAACAATAAGTAATAAAACGTTTGTTTTAACCCCCAATTTATCTTATCAAGATGTGAAGGATTACTCTGTACTACCTAATTAGAATAATTACTGCTACCAAAGTAATGTTTTGTAATTGTGTTCACCAAATATGTATCTGTACATGAAGAACCAAGCGGTCAATATGTCTGAAGTTTGACTAAACTATATACATATGTATAGATGATTGTTCAAATTTGACTACCGCTACAATTAGTAGTTTTTTCGAGGCACTACGCGTAAGGGCGTCCGCATCACCACCTAATTAAACTCGGAGAGCACAACAGCGCATTCTAAACGCTCAAACCAGCGTAACGACGTCATTATCAATGCCCTAATGAGCGTTGTGGGATACAACGTACACCAGTTAATTGTCGAACAAATAGAGTAATGGAAACGAGGCCTCACTATTGCCGTGTGAACATCGATTGTACATAGTGTGTAATTTTGCAATTTGAACAACGGGCGGCAACATCTTTTTGTCTAGACTCAGTGTACAGCGCAATACGCGCATAGTTTATTAACCCACCAAACCTATCCGAATGATTGCAAGTTACGAAGCAATATCATTGTAACTGTTGAAGGAATTGATCAGCAAATTTGTTGTTAACGCTTTAAATTCATTTTAGTACGAAGTTTTAGTAATAATTGTATTTGTTGGGATTGCTTTTTTATGATGATATTAATTTGGTATGTTGATACAAGATATTATATAATTCAACTTTGGCATTCTGTTCAAAATATCAAAACGTTTTCAGAAATATGCAGTTGGAATGCATTTTTTTCTTATAAAATGAAACAAGGAATCATGCATAACGTATTTGTAATTTAAAGGCTTTTCTGGGTATTTAAGTAAATATACCAGTTTAAAGATACCGAATGCCACAAGTATCTCAAAGTATCTTCCATACTCGAGTTAGACCAATTAAAGAATTGTTTTTAACGTAACATCACGCCTGTAATATCCGAAGAGGTAGTGAAGTAGTACAATTCCACATAATGCCAGTTACGTTTACATCCCATTATAAAATATGTGGTGAGTTTATAGCCATACACTGACCACATATCCAGACTCCATACCGTCAGTATAATCAGTGCCCAACGCGGGATTGGAATCCAGGACCACTCAATCGATTGGGCGCTTGAAACTATATTTTCAAGTTTCAATTGAAACCAACGAAGCAATCATTATTAAATTCTGCAAGTATTAATAACTTCAGGGTCAATAAACATCTATCAATTTCCAAATAATATTGACCTTGAAATGGTCATAATTATAAGATGACTAGGAAACGTTTAAATTGAAACATATATTTAATAAAAACAAAATTATGATTGTATACAAATTGTATAGAAATTACCTTATAATCGCGCATTGCGTCCAGTCACTGTCACAAGACTTGGCTTCGAGTCTAGGCGATGATCTAATCATGAGTCGGACGCCAACACACGTGTTAGTTTTTCAATCTGATAAATATTTATGTGTTCCTCATAATTTTATTTTGCTCTTTATTGCTATTAACACATTGTATGCTTCTAAGCAACGTACGTTTTTCTGTCAATATTTACATTATTACAAGAAAGGTATCATGTGACGTGAAAATTGGATGTGACAAGCTGGTAGAGTGGTTTCTATTGTTACTGATGAGCGATAGGTCGTGGGTTCGATTCTAAGGTCGGGTATTATTGAATTTTTGCAAATTGAAATTGCAAGTAGCTTGGTATTTCTGCCCGGTGTTAGATAATACGTTAATTCCCTATTCTGTATTGGGACGTAAACGTAACTAGTGAACCGTTGAAATTACGTTTGTAATATGAAACTTTAACACAACAACGTATTTTAATACACTGTAGAAGTAGCAGCAGTTCTCAAGCGGTCGGCTTAGAAACATAAAGAGGTTCATCAAGAATGCAAGCGGCACGGCATCGAGGCACGAGATGACTGTTGACTTAGCCTCTGAAGGGGGGTAATGCTTTGTGACTCGGAGATTTTCTGCTTTTTGTTTATAGTTATTACTCTTTTTCTCTAGTTAACGCACTAAATTACAAAATACATGGGATACCTCTTCAACAATATACCTATTATTTTTATATAAGATTCTTTTAACGTTTAGTTCGTTTAGAATTCGAATTCTTCCAGCTTTAATCATAAAGGATGTTATTGCGATGTAAATGTATGTTACAAAGATACAGTTATTGAATAACCGATGTTAATATAAGGTTTACAATAAAATTAATTGTAAGCAGCGATAGCCCTTCACGCTGGACTGTCTTGGGTTCAAATCTTAGCGTGCATCTGTTTGCGACGAATGTTTAAGATTAAGTATAGAAATCACCGTGAGATCACCTGTGCAAATTCCCTTATGTTAGAGTACTCCAGAATGTTCTTTAAGACTTATAACACCTGCTACTTTTGAAAGAAGAGTCGTATCTAAAATATAAACGGAAAACTTAAAATTATAAATACGGTATTTTTAATTTCTGTATTTCTTACCTCTTTCTACACCGTGTCTATTTTAAACAGCGACGACTAATCCGTATTTCATTGCGAAACAGGTTGAGAAAAATGGAAGAGATAAATGAATGAAGATAAATAAATACAGTATGAACTGAGGAGATTACTAAGTAAGTCTTGCTTTTGTTTCAACTGAAAAACAGCGCAATAAATTTTCCCGTTTATTTAATACGAAGTGTGTGTTCTTTTTAGGTACAAGTGAAATATCATACATATATCCAACCTCATCGATCCTACAAACTATTCTTTATTGCTCACGTACACACGAATAAATACTCACTATTATTATCTTAACATTTCATTGTAATGTTAATGTCCTGTCAGTGGAACGACTGCCTCGTTGGTCGTGTGGTTGCAAGTGCGACTGCAGATCGGGAGGTCCTGGGTTCGATTCCCGGGTCGAACA
>DWEJ01000747.1:0-15115 GCA_018245835.1 Mysoria sejanus stolli
AATGATTTTAGCCCAGAATTTTGCCACGCTGACCGCCTCATCACTGCCAGTCATTAGGTCGTCCTGGGTGCAGGTATTAGGGCACGTTTTGAGGTGGTCCATCGTTGGGGGGGTGCCGCACAAACAGTTTTGGCTATTGCTGTCTTTGAAACCCCATCGGATCATGTTGTCCTTACTTCGTCCAACGCGGGTCCGCAGGCGGTTTAGGGACTTCCAAACTGGCCAAGGCAACTTATGTCCAGGGGGGAGGCTCTCAGATAGCGGCACAAAAGGTGTAGACAGGGAAACCGTTTGGGCCCAGAGGTTTCACCTCGCTTGCGCTGGCTCCATGATTAAGGGTTTGAAGCACTTCATGAAACTGCTTCGGCGTGGCAGTCTTTGCCGCACTGGAGTGTAGCGGTGCATTGTTTTTGTTATTATTATAATTCCGTCACTCCGGGGCTCTTAGGGGACAGTCTTGTGCTTTTAGAGCACATAATACCGAATATCCTTATAGAGATGTCGTTTTCCTTCTACATTCATGACTCTCTGCATACATGCGCGCCAGCTTCGCAATATGGGGACTTCATTTCTGTTAAGTGTTACGTTGATATAATGTGCCAGGGCTAATAAGAAAATGATATGTTTCATGATATCATCATTGTAATTCAGTTTACATTGGTCAATATACGCGATTTCAGTACAATGAAGCCTAGATGTTTTTTTTGTTAATATAAGTAGGTACGGTTTGTGACCCTTTGTGTTAGTCAGGGAACTTTACTTATCATCTCTAATTCGGTTCCCATATACTGAAGCCATTAGCTTACTGTTAACATAGAAGAAGAATCTAGAGCGAATTTATTGGACGCTATTACAAACAGTGAAACAGAGGCGAAAGGCAAAGCCTATTGTTTACATTTCATGTTTACGTTACTTAGTAAATGTGATAAACAGCTTTTCCTAGCAAGCCAATATGAAGCTTAAGTGAAGCGATATAACGCTATTTTTTCGTTCTTCATGAATATTCTTTGTTATGAATTTCGGGAAACTTTTTATAGGTTAGACACTCTCAAGCTAAGTATAAATACTTTAGTCTACTTATGTATGTGTATGTCGGCCAGGAAAGCATCACCGCAGGCAAAAAAATGGAACATACGAAAATGATCTCGTGAATGTATGTATTTCGTTTGAAATATGTTTTACTGAGTTCGGCTGTAATGCGAATCCAACAAACTCATAGTCGTGTGTCACAAGCTTTTTCGCACCCTTACACACGCTGACTTGCAACACTAGTATTGAAGCGAGAGTTATTATGATAGCTGCAGTTCAATTGATCGTTATTACAGTACATTATTACAGGTCTCTTTTTTACGTTTCGGTGCGAGAGTCGTGTCTGCGTCCAGTAAAGCGTCACGGCACGAGATTAATACCTTACACAACCCGGCCGTTGGCCACGTCACGACTCCACGCCTCTAGAAACTTGAAAATGTTGATTTTCCTGATGACATACGTAATTCTGTATTGAAAGTTATGAAAAGCGTTATAATTCGCTTTTCAAAATATTAGACACACGTAAACGTAACCGGTGAAACGTGAGACTTTACTATATTCTTTTGGCTATCTCTTTGAGAATTACAGGCGTGATATTACATTTCTGTTTTTTTAAAGACAATGTGTGAAAGTACATAATATAAGTCAATTTCTAACGACACGACGGTTTTGTAATTTGAATAACAAAATGTCAAAGTATGTACAAAGAAAAATTTTGTACATTTATTAATTGTGTCCAATAAGAGCTGGGGTAGGCGAGCGGACAAACGAAAAAGTGGATTAACGTGTAGAAGTGTCTAAAATGGAACTTAAAAGGTGAACAGAGTATATCGTATGCAAATTATTATAACGAATAAATAATAATCCTGCTATCGTTATTCAATTTAGAATCCCCGTTCAGCATCAAGGTGAGACTAATTTATTATAATTATTAGTGTTAACATCAATTTTTCATTTGTGTTTATCGCGCCGCGATATCTGTTGTTTTTGTTGTACAGCCGTGTCGCACCGATGACCGACGCACCGATGATGATATTTATAAACTTTTTAGCGTAATTTAAAACCTGAAACTGTAATTACGATCCAGTCTTCGCCTCTGTAACAGTCCCCACGTGCTACTGTCTGCGGCCTGACGCGTTTAGCGACTTCACAATTAGGAGACTACACAGTTTAAACATTTTCACGCGACATCTAAGTAGTAGAAGTAAACTAAAACAGAAAATAAGTAGTTCAAGCGCGTAATTATAAACGCATTAGTCGGCGCTTTGTGGAACGTCGTTTTTATTATGTTGCTGAAAGAAATGGCAAAGTTATTCCTTTTACGTTAGAAGCACCTAACAACTGCGCTGATCGAATGGTCGTAAGACCGTCGGCTACTCGAGAGATCTAAGGTTCGAATCTCAGTACGGTGTCTCACATTGTGTAGTGCGGTGCAGCGCAGACAAAATCTCTTGATTTGTTCTGAGAGAAACCTTAGATGTTAATAGAGACTACCCGCAGCGCCTTCTTTAGAGCTGGACTAGGGTTTGTCATCGTGGTGAAAGGATTTGCCGATCAGCGTTGGGATTCGCTGATCGTTGCCCACAACACAACGAGAAGATTTTTTTAAATTTCTCATTATTCCCTGTACTGAAGAATAAATTATTCGTATAACGTATTCGAAACTTAGCTAAATAACATAGGAAGCTTGTCAGAAAGACCAGGAACCATCTGCTTGTTTGAAGACTGTCAATGGGTCATTTGAATCAAACTAACGATGACAATGCAACTTATGACGACAAAAGCTTATAAACTAACACGATAAAAGAAATACCAATCTATTTAACGATTGATAATAATAAATTAGTGACCTCGCTGTTGCGGTTTAACGGGACGTAAAAGGGCTATATATATGTACGTAAAACATTTATTATTTATATTAAATAATAGTAACATACATTATTTTAAGTGTGCGAAGAATAAATGGTGAAGTTTTTACCGATATTAACTTAATTTTTGATTTTGCCACATATCCTTCAACATGAGACAAGAATAGCATTTGTAATGGCGTTTATTATGAAAGCAGAGAAAAAGAAGCGTAATTTTCGTGGCGAGAGGAAACTATTTATACAAAACAATCAAAAAGAATATTGAATTTGTTGAAGTTGAATTCTGCTGTTTTACCCGCAACTCTAGTAGTACCTTATATTCTTCTGGTGAAGAAGTAGTGAAGGTTGTCAGTTAGCTCCGCATATTTCGGTCGGTCCTGTGCTAGAAGGAAAATATCAACGGCGCTAGAGATTCCTGCCCACAATTGGATGTTCAAAAAGTGGGAACACTGTTGTAGTTATGTAAATATTTATGAATAGGTTAAAATATATGTATAACTTACCTTTTCAAGTCGATGCCATCTTCTTCTCTACTTCGGCCGCTAGTGATGATAACGAGTATGATACAAGACCTGAATGTAACGAGCTTCGAAGTGAGGCTTAAAATGAATTAGTCAAAGCCGCAAGATGTTCTGTAGTGCGCGTAGTATTAAGGTAGTGTTAAGAATTCATTCATTTGAGCTCATACGTATATTTCAAAAACAAGCAAGAAAATATTTCGTAATGTTTCGAAGAGCTGGTTCATGAACAGTTGCATGAAGCGTAACCTTGTATTATTACTTTAACGCCAACTCCTCGGAATATACATTTTCTCAATTTTAACCTACAGAGCACAATTTTCTTTATATACTGTTAAGCTTTAGCCCTAAGCTAAGATATAAAAAACCAATACGAGGCAAACCTCACTATCTTCCGCGGGATGAGCTGGATAATGGACTTTTACTAGCTTACGTAGTATGTGCTCAAAAATTTCAGGAAATATATGTTACAGAACAAACATCTCTTTAAAACCATTAAAAAAAGACAAAATTTATGTATCGATTTTCACCAAAACCAAAATTGAGAAGAATTACACCGTAATTCTTCTCAATTTTAATCTGTGTATAAATATCATAATGTATATCTATGTATTTTTCAGATGCGAGTTATACCACTACACGCACTGGCAATAAAGCATTGCTGAAAGATGGATACAGGTACAACAGGGCGTACGCTCGCAAGAAGGAGGGCAACAAAGTCACTTGGCGGTGTATCAAACGTAACGCCGGCTGCAAGGGATCACTTCTGACTCTCGACGATCAAGTAATCTATTGTACAGAACATAATCATCACCCAACGGAACAAATCGGAAACGATATCGGGACCTTCGCAATTCCAATCCGAGTTGGTAGCTACCAACAATGACCTCCGGCACCGTGTAGGTCAAGAAGACAATGGTCTATTTATAATCATAGTATGGATCGTACGATTAGTACAATCTAATAAGGAATGAATGTCATATTGCAAATATCCCAAGATGCAGAGAATTTTTAACCGTCAATTAAATACAAAAAATTACTAACTGACACAAGACTTTTGTTTATTGAACGATGTTGGAACGGGCATTAGTAGATATTAAGAATATAAGAGTTTATGCAGCGTTGTAAGGGATTAAATCCTGTATAAGCCTCTTGCGATGTTCAATGATTGCCTCACCTCGTACAATTTCAGTTTACATATCAAATTATTTTGCTTGCATTAATATATGAAATAACAGAGATTGTTTAATGTACAATAGATGTCGCTCTGTGTTAGTCCGGCTTGTGTATATTTTTGTTTATACTGTTCTAATAATAAATGTTTTAAGAACTTACTTCGGGCTGGTGTTTAATATTGCTAAATCGTATTGGAGAAAACTTTTCGAAGTAACAGAAAATCATGATGTTGTAAGAGTACACGAGTTGTTGTTACCTATTAATTTTCTTGTTTCGACAGCAACGTTCATTGTCTTCGGGGGACCACGAAGGATATTCGTCGATGGGAAAATATATACCAAGGCGTATAAGTTAAAGAACTTGATAACCGCGTGGCGCTGCGTCAAGAAGAGCGATGGTTGCAGAGCGTACGTCCTCACCATAGACGATAACGTTGTTTTCAAGAACGAACACAATTGTAGGCAGACTTAAGAATCAGTAGTATTTAAATCGCTGGAATACGATAAGTATGATAACTTGATGATACTATCGTACTTAATTTTAACATGAGTCAGATGAAATTGGTTTTGTCAGTGAATATAATTTTACATTAAATAGTAGATACCCACTTTTTAAATAAAACAATGATAGTAAAAAAATGCATATGTTTGTTAATCAATTGCATTTAAAAACTAAACATATCAAGGATCAATTTTAACTTTACTTCTTCTGGGGATCTGGGGGTCCCCAGAACAGGGATTTCTGGGGATCGTAATATTATCTAAGGATGAATAATGACTCCCTCGTTGGTCGTGTTGATTGCAAGTGCGACTGTCAAACGGGAGGTCTCGGGTTCAATTCCCGGGTCGAACACTAGACACTAGAACACTAGACATTTCTAATTTAGATTTTTTAGTAGTGGTTCGGAGTCTGGACAAGTGCTATAGATGGCAATAGGCTTACCACCTATTCCATAGTGGGACGTAAACGTAACTGGTGGAACGTGGGAGGGTTCTGCATTCCTCTGCCTACCTCTTCGGGGATTACAGGCGTGAAGTTACGTTACGTTATGAATAAAAACTGGTCGAGTTGAAATAGTTTTGCTCTTTGTGGCAATGGACACCAATCTTGATCAAAATGGATTTTCACTTTAAATGCATTTTTGGTCATAAAGAATAGCTCGTAATTCGGTTACATTAAGATCACCTGTTATGCGCCCCGGCCTAATGATTTTGTAATACATATAATATAGCGAATAAATACGCTATGCGTACGTGCAGTATTTTCTAAACATGTGTTTAGTCAGCGTGATGTCGAATAGGTGGTGAACCCATTGCCATGCATTGGGCACATATCCAGACTCCGAACCTCTACTAGAATTTTAATTTATCTAAATCAGATAAATTCCTTTTGTAGTGTTCGACCAGGGAATCGAACCCGGGACCTCCCGATCGGCAGTGGCACTGGCAACCAACACGACCAAGGAGGCAGTGCGTTATTTCATAAAATATCTTTCTGCACCCATCCCCACGCTGAACTTTAAAGTGAACGAAGTTTCATACTCTTCCATTCACGCACTGTTCGTAAAAAGGCATCCAAAGGTCAACGCTTCACGTATTAATATATAGATTATGTTTTCTGTTTATGCATATATCACTGTACATGGCATCAAAGTGTATTGAATAAATTGTGTTTTTATTTCGTAAAGTATTATTCTACTCCTATCCTTGAGACACGGTAGATGAATGCTTTGGTTAAGCAAATACCTGAAGTAGCTGTTATTTTGTAAATAAAATCAATTTCATTTAAAATAACAATATTAAAATCTTGGTCACGGATATATTTTTATTATTCGTAGTAGACAAGCGCTTGATAAAATGTTACCTGTCTAGCCTCTTTGCTGAATCTCTGGTAACTCATGGAATATTTTTCATTAAATTTAATTTTTCAGCTCACTTCACCAAAAGTAAACATAGCGGGAGGGTTCTGATTGTCGACGGCGAGAGGTACAACAGACAGAGCCACAACGCTGGTCGCATTATATGGAGGTGCAATAAGAGGAACTTTGGGTGCAAGAGCCGAGTGTGGACTATTGATAACATCATTGTTAAGTACATGAACAAACACGACCATAAAAATGGTCGGCGGAAAAAATCACTTGGTGACTGTTAAAACTGTGTTCTGTGTTAAGTATATACGAGTAGAATGAGTGTTAAAATATTTGAACTGCGTATTTGATGTTTTGCATTAAATTTGTTGATAATGTTTACGGCCCGTTTTTGTCTTAATTTTCTTCTCATTGCAACTTCATTTTTACCATGTTTCTCATCTCGTCTCTAGGGCGTAGAAAGCGAATAATGAAAGCAGAGCAAATATGGGTAAAACTATAAAGAACTATATTAATGTTAGAAGAACGAGAATGAGAAATGGTACTCAATATACAACAATAATTAAGTAATATAAGATTGATTAGGGTATTTGATGAGCTAAACAGGTTTCAATAACTTGTAAATGGTAAGAAGAATAAAGAACTTGATACTTAGACAGTCCAACAATTACGATCATAGATCGTAGATCAAGCAGGATTAACAAGGGTTGTAGTAAAGTTTAAAACAATTTTGTATTTTCTGGAGGCTTCCGATCC
This sequence comes from Mysoria sejanus stolli, assembly GCA_018245835.1. Lineage (NCBI taxonomy): Eukaryota > Metazoa > Arthropoda > Insecta > Lepidoptera > Hesperiidae > Mysarbia > Mysarbia sejanus. Next base: position 7,215 of record DWEJ01000747.1, read on the forward strand.
CCAAGGCGCGTGCCTAGCGTAGGCATTATGGGCATAGAGACCTTTAGCGGAGGCCTTTATCCGGCAGTGGACTGTAATAGGCTGATGATGATAAATCATAACTACACGCGTACCATAGAAGATTTGAGTATTTTTTCATATAAAATATAAGATTGCATAATAAATTTTTTCGGTTTATATGTAAAATACAATCCAGAAAATTCTAAATCGGAACTTAAATACTAGTATTATTCATTAAGAAGAATCTTTGGAATTGGTTTTGATTTGAAGAAACTAGCTCTCAAATGCAAAGGTTATTTGTCAAGGAAAGAAAATATTTCATAGTTAGCCGCTTTTAACATTACCTCATACAGTTTGCTCTACTAGTTTATCGTAACGCACGATGTCGAAACAAGCTTTATGTCATAATTGTAATGAAATCTTGCAGTTGTAATTATACCGAGCAACAGGAAGAATAATTTGTTGATGATAAACGGCTTCACCTATTCCAAGTATGGCCGCTATTCCTGGTACTGCACGAAGATGAAGCGAGGTCACTGTCAGGCTCGCGTACGTATAGACGACAGAGGGAATGTGCTGTACATCAAAGAAGACCACAATCACGATCCACCGAAGTATCACGTCACACTCGAAGGCAATTATGTGAAAATTGTTTGAAATTAAATTTGAAAACAAATATTTCTTGAGTGTTATATTCATAGCCCATCCATTGCTGGACTTCAATATTGGTGTTAGATATTCATTCAGCGTGCTAAGTGTTTCGACCATGTTGTACAATACCTTCTTAATATATTTTTTCAATATTACAATGCAAGATTTTACAAATGAAAAAGCTACGTGTCACGTGTGGGATGAAACCCGTGGGTGCTAGACTGCTTAACGAAATTATATCGTGTATGTTGCACTTCACAATTTGCTGGTTTTAGGTATAACCTGTGAAAGATCCAACTTTTCAGGACTTATTAAAACATAAGGCTGATCATCAGGTACATAACAACCATCCATATTTAGAAACGAAATGTTCTGTTTTAGAGGAATTTATTAAATGTTAAGAAAATTGAGAAAAAATGAAAAATTTAAATAAATTAATTAGGGCAAATTATTATAAATAATTTTAAACCTTTTTTTCTCGATTTTCTTTTAATTTTATCTTATGTTATACGGTTATTAATCGCTCCTCATGTAAAATCATTATTTTATCATTTTTTTATGCGTCATTTAATAAATTTGATAAGTCGTTCGTGAACAATTGGGTATGTCAGTTACTCTGAAATTTATTTAACAATCATTGCAAATTAGAAAAATAACATTCATTTCGAAATAAAAAAACTTAAAAAGCTTAAAAGTATTTGCCAATAAGTGGTAAACTTTAAAATAACTGCCTTAAAAAGTATGTATTTTTAAGGACTTCTTATTCAAGTATTCATGTCATGTACTGATATGTAGGATTGTATTTGCAGTACCTTAACTTCAAGTTAAGGGATGTCGCTTAAGTAAGGCCTGGTGAAACTTTCCGTTATTATTTGGTAGTTGTTGCAGCTATAACTTGTAGCGTATCAGGGTGTCGATAGAAGCGACCAAACTGGGGGCTGGTAGATCATGGTATTGCGCGGCCTGCCTGATCACAGCTACGGGCGCTGGCCACTTCTGGGCAGCAGCTAGGCGGTGCGGGAAGTCGTGCACTGTCATTTCTAATCTGCATACCTAACGCGTTATAGGCCAAAACCTCAAGGAGACCTATCTCCAGCAGTGGAATTGAATGGGCTGATGATGTAGCTAGAACTTACGCAATCAGCGGAATATTTTGACTTCATGTTTATTAACCGTCAGCTACCAAATCAGCAACGTTGAATTTGATTTATATAATCACCGGATGCAGAATTAGTAGCAGTAACCTGCAACCACGGGGGCGGTTTGAAAACGGTTTTAACTAAGCCATTAACAATTATGATGTTGCTAAACCCAAATGGATCATTACGCTTTGATATTTTGTTGTTAGGGTTTTGTGAACCTTATGATGAAGTGTTATCTGCATGTTTGACTAATGCTTATATTTTGTTACAGTTATGATGATACCGGGACCGAAAAAACATAACTTGTTAATGGTTAACGGCCATACTTACTCACATAACGGTTTTAATTGCTGGTATTGTACGAAGAAGCGCTCACGTCAATGTGCAGCGAAAGCGCGGACCGATAACGAAGGTAACCTGACGTTTCTGCTGGAGGACCACAACCATCCACCTCCCACATATCACATCACCACTACGGGGGAATATGTAAAAATTTAATATTTTTCGTTTATAATTAAGTATTGTTTAGTTCATTGATAATACTGATTATAGCCTTTAGAAATTTATTCGAAATAAACTTTATCGATGAACGTGTGTTTGGTTTTTTATTGTGTTATAAACATAAACACTAACTGTTTATTATAGCTAATTTTATTTTACGGTTTATTTTATATTCACATGAAAAAATAATTATGAATGACTATTTAAAGATTAATATTAATCGATGATTAAATTTGCAGATATCGTGCGGGCGTTCATACGGGCACAGTATTGTAGTGAAACAACGAATATATACATTGGGGGACACAAGTTCTTTCGGCACTCGAGGTCGCTAGTCGGCAACCGCATCCGGTGGACGTGCGCTAAGAAACACAAGTTAAAGTGCAAGGCATCAGCGGTCACAATAGACGGCATTGTTGTTTCCACAACTGGACTGCACTCACACACTTAAGATATTTAAATCTGCGCACGCACATGCGCTTCCGGCGTTCTTATTTCAAAAAATAAACGCCTTGAATATTTCACATACTTGTATTGTTCGGGCCACATTAATGAGATGTAATACGTATAATGGCTATGGTGGTTGTGTGTGTGTGTGTGTGCTCGTGCGTGTGTGTAAATGAATGTCTGATGTATAAATGTGAGTGAAATGAACAGAAATGCCCTATGTGAGGAATGTAGACTAAGATAAAAAAGCAGGAATGGTATAATATAAAAATGGATCGTGCGTTGAAACAAATGATTTAATCGTGGTGGTAATTAAATTATTCTTATTAAAGATATTATTATATCTAATATATTTTTATATATTATTAGTGTCTTATATTATGTATATGCGTAATCTCGAAAAGAAACATTCCAATTTTGACATAAATTTTGTCGCTAAATATTTTTGAAAAATATCGATTTTATGGTATCGTGTATGTATTGAATGTTACCAAAGGAGTTATTGATATTGGTATAAGTAAATTGTTACTATTTTCGGAAAGAATTACGGTTCGATGGATCAAAAATTAATGTTTGGAACGATTGTTAATGTTTAAAGTTTTATTATATTATTCGTATTTTAAATCGATTTAGATCACCTGACCGTTCAGTAGTAGAGTTTAGTATGAGAGAGGAGTCACATTCCTATAGTCCCTTCCGTTCAAGCTTCGGTTAAGTCTTTCAACCATTGTAGAAAGGTTTGTTTTCATAATATGAATTTATAATTGATTACGGTACGTGAAACAACATCATCAGCCTATTGCAGTCCACTGTAACCACGGCCAGGGCATTTATATAAATATAACAAACCGAGTCATACCGCGATCTGTTAGCGCCAGGTTTAGTCGCTTTTAGCCGAAATAAAAGCTGTCGTAGCTTGTATTCCGGCACAGGATTGTAGAATGTATTTTTACTCCGCCCCGACCGGGACGAGCCATAACAAAATGTTTATGCTACAAACTAATACAGACAATCATAACATATTACGTCTCATTTTGTTATTTTGACTTGTTCTCGGTATTGTTTAATGTTGAATGAGATATTAGTATGTTAGCGTTAAGTATTTATATTAGTATTGAAGAAGCTTGGACTGTTGTATATAATTTTTTTAACATTTTACCGGATAGTCAGCTGTGGCGAATGATGCGACGATATGGGCTAATAAGCTAATGAATTGTTATGAGCAAGCCCTGCTCAGCTTCGCTGAATACATGGCTAGCTGTTTGAAAATATTTTAAATCGAATTTGAAAATAATTTAAAATTAGACCGATTTTTAATCATGTTGATTGCGTTAGGTTCAAGTGTGTTATTTTATTAAATATTTTAATGACTGTTTGGTTTTTTTTATTTTTTTTAGTTATTACGATGTCATTATGTAAATACTTATACCTTTACATGTCACGTGTCATCATTGTTATATACTGTTTCTAACGTCATTTCTTTGTTACATTTCTTTTCTGTAATGGCTTTCATATGCTGTCAGATGCTGTCTTGCATCTGCAGATTCACGAGTACACTTTTACCTGCCAGCGTAAGAGCTTCAATAGCCAAAGCTTAACACCAACTAACTAAAGGCAAATATAAAATTGACATGGTTAATAATAATTAATTACTTTTCACATATTATTTGTTTTTCAACTAACTGTGATTGTATTTGTTTTAGATTGTAGGATCATTATGATCGGAAATAAAAAGTTCTTGAGAGTGGGGGAGCATACGTTCAATCGGCAAAGAAGGAATCTGAAAGGCTGGGCGTGGTATTGCTCATCGTACCACCGTGGGTGCAAGGTGACGGTGCAGACCTCACTAGACTTCCGGCTTCTGGAATACCAAGGCGAGCATGTCCACAGACCGCCCTACTTGTGGTTGCACGAGAACGGAACATACCTAAAAACGCGAGTCAATTTATCAATGTAAATTACTTTGCATATTTGCATTTATCAAAAAACATTACAGGTAGTGTCCCTCTGTCCAGTACGTTACTCTATGTACCCATGTCGCATTGTAGTACAGTTATTTTGATCTACGTTTGATTGTATATTCCATTCATAACTTCATTTTAATTTGTGTCAAATACAATGACATCACATATTGATATATTACAGTCTTTAGTATATGTTTCAAAGGATCAATATATTATCATTTCTAAAAGTGTATTAGTCTATCATATCATTTCTAAAAGTCGTATGACCATGGGGTGTATGGGCACTTGTTTTTTGTGGAGGCCACCATCGTAGACCAAAAAAAAGTTTGCTTTATTTGTATAGATTATAATTATATGACGTTAAGAGGTGGTAGCAAAAGAGATTATTAATTGGATTGCGCTGAAGTCGGAGCGAGGTTGGTAGCCGTTCAGCCCGATGTGCCCGCTGGCGGCGAGTAGCTTAAAATGTTGCTTCTGTTTGACATCTCTCAATTTACCCCACCCCCACCTTCCAAATGTACCGCCCGTATTCGACGTACTATTCTACAAAATTTATAAATTCCAGTATATTGAGGACAATGACGAAACGTTTTAGAGTTAATTAATCAACTACATTGCATGTTTTTATGTTCAATTTACAAATGTTACAAGCGTGAGTCCAGCTATATTATTATTTCTGATGATTTGCCATTGACGTCACGTGACTGATAAATGTATTGTATACACATCAGCCTTGAATACACAAAGCACTTCTACGTCCGTCAGACAAAATGTTGCAACGCATTATATGTAGGTACTATGTAAGGCTATTTGAGTGTCATACACTTTTATATCAGAACATGAGAATGTTCTCTACATAATACTCGTATAATTTAAAAACTTATTGTATAACTTTAAGTATAGTCTTTAAGTATTTAAGTATATTCTTTAACTAAAAGTATTGTCTTTAAGTGTATTTTTGTAAAACATGTACTTGTACGTATTACCTGAAATTACGTCACATTTGTAACTTTTATTGAATTTGAACATGTCTGTTATTGTATAGAATGTATGTAATGTAAAACAATTTGAATTGTCTGTATTAATTACTATAAAATGAAAGCCAACAATAAATATTTATTATTTAATTTATATGATAATTTCATTAATTTAAAGAGTCTGCCAATGCCAAATAAACGTATATGTATACATTTATACATACACGTATACATTTAAGTTCTTAATATTTACTTAAAATAAAAAAAAACAAAAAGTTTAAAGTATTAAAATATATTTAGGTATTTGATAAAAAATGTGATTATTGATTTTATAGTATTTTTTAAATCCCAAAGTACTAATTTAATGGTAAGCTATGTAGTTATCCTGCCCATTTATGTTACATGTACATTGAGAAGTACAATAATACATAAGTTTGAGAGATTTGCTATTAGTAGGGTTATTTGCAACTCAGCCTAGAGGACCTTAGATAGCCTGCTAATTAAAAAAGTGGGTTCATAATTTGAGTTATGTATGTATATATGTAGCCCTGATAGTAACTAGTAAGTCCAACCCATTTGACTTGGCCATTGCCTCTATTACTTTTAGAAATCGGTTATTATAACTTTTCCATATTAATATATCAAGATATATAGCTTTCTACGTTCTTTTTCTTTTCTACTTTCTAACGATATAGAAACACTTATCAAGCTGCAGTTATTTATTTAGCGATCCTAATTATAGCGTTTATAAAACTGTCAAGTCAAGCGTAATAGTCTCATCGGAAAAGGTGTTCTTTATCAAACTATTTGTTTAACAGGTCGCATCATACAGACGCGGAACGGAAGGAAGTTTTTATTGGTACAGAACTTCACGTACAACCGTCGTCAGAACGCGAAGTTCAACAGCTGGAGATGGTACTGCTCGAGGTACCACACCAGCTGCAAAGCGTCCGTGGTGACCAGCGAGGATCTAATCGTTCTCCAGTACTGCAATAAACATGACCACCCGCCACCGAAGTTGTGCCGAGCGTGGAATGGTATTTATTTTCACTCATGAAACGTCTGAGCGATTGTCAGGGTCGTATTATAAGTGAATCCTAGTTTATTATTTATTCTATCGCAGATAGTTTCACAAGTACATGTTACAAATAGATGTAAAATATCACGTGTTATTTATACTCGTACGTGCATACGTACATACATACTTATTACTTACAAGTGACAACGAACAATCCTCAAGCAGCCTTTTAAGAGGCCTTTCTTAAAATCAAACAAAATTAATTATTTCCAATCGGCGAAAAATTTCTCAATTCTGTCACGGTAATTATCATGAACTTTATCTCAGCTGATATACTCTCTAAACTCATTACAAGGGACTTAAGGTCTCTTTACTTTGATGATGATTTGTCATCGTCCTTTAATATTGTTTTACTAAATATCAAATAGTGAGTGATGTTGATTATGCTATTCTTATTATTGATTTGTCTGATAACCGTGTTGCTTGTCGTTCTGGTGCTTGTTTGGTCTTGGTTCTGGTTCTTGTTTTGTCAGTTGTAGTTAGTTAGTACTTTAATTTAGTATTAATTTTAATTTAATTATATTTAATTTCATTGTTTTCATAAGATATTAATGCGCTTTTTACATTGAGCCTCTATTGAGTTATTCATATGAGAATCGTGAATTTATTGTGAAGCAGGTATTTCCATGATCAATTTAGTTCTGTATGCAGAGTTTGAGTTTCTGACTATTTGTGTTTGTGTATTTAAACAATGAGTTAAAAATGTTATTTATGTTCAACTGCTAATAAAGTGTGAACGGTACCTAATGTTTTATTTTATAAAGCTTTATTAATAAATTCTTTTTCGTATGTTCTCGTTGTTTGTTTACAGCGTTTATAATTGAGCCACTTAAAATCTATATCCTCTTTTTATTTATTTGTTTTATTTTTAAATTTAATTATATAAATTTCAAATAACATAATAATACAGGTAATTGATATATGTCGTACCTGCACCCGTGCGTCGGTACAAAAATACTTAGTACACGTAATAAAATGATAAATTATATCTGTCCAAAAGCGATATTTGTACGAACGAGACGTGGACAACCGGCGATACAGCTGAACCAATGCAGATACCTCAAAGCTGACAGCAACATGGAGAAAACTAGATGGCGATGCGCGAAACGCTGTAACGGCTGCAGAGCTTCAATCATTACAT
>DWEJ01000748.1:0-15111 GCA_018245835.1 Mysoria sejanus stolli
TGTTCGACCCGGGAATCGAACCCAGGACCTCCCGATCCGCAGTCGCACTTGCAACCACACGACCAACGAGGCAGTCAACATGGATATATATATATACATGGATCTATGATTAAACTAATACATATTTACCGCATGTACCTTTGTTGAGATTTTCATCAATTTTCCAACTTCGCATACCGTATAAAATCCAGATTACAAGAATTTCAATATCCTATTTTCTAAAAAAAAGTAGGCCGAGAATGGCTTCATACTTGTTATCATATGACCGCTATTGACATACTTCAAAAGGTTTTCGCATCCCAAGTATCCTTTGCATTTTAAGTCAACTTTAATACAAAGTAACTATACAGTACTATCAATTTTAAAAAGCTATCCAACTCTATGAACCTAAGCATTCAATTGTAGATGTTTTGTTCATTCAAAGCAGTTAATGAGACCGAGAGATTCCTAAACAATTAAAATTCAGATGAACTTCTATAATTTAGCCACATAGATTACATGTAATCGTATTAATAAACTTTCCCTTAAAAATCACGGATAATTGCATTTCCTTAGTAAGTGCATAGAGCATTGAAATTTCATATATATAAAAGGAGATAGATACAGCGGTACATCAAGAATGGCAACGTATCGCGTTTAACATAATCAGCTACTCCCCGAATTCGACAACTGAGACAAAGGACGTTAAAGGTTAAAGGTTAGTAGAACTAACGCATGGTCGCCGAGACTAGGTCAACGCTCCACTAGGGAATATAACATGAACACTGGATTAGACTAAACTGATCTAAATGTCATATACACTAATTATGTAATTTACCATTATAACTGGCGACATTTTAAAATATCTTACTTATCTAACTTTATTCTTACTTAATTCTTACTTATCTAAATTTATTCTAGTCATAACAAATACGGTGTTTATCAATAGGAGCGCGCAAAATAACCCAAGTATCAGAATCAGTATATCAGAATGATTTATTAAGTGTGTAATAAGCACTAGAAAAAAGTAAACCTGTTTTTTATAACTAAGTGACTATACTTCTTAATAAACGCATAACATAACAGCACGCTTATAATTCACCGAAGGCGCTGGCATTGAAGTGTACGAGTGTTTCATCACACGTTTCACCTGTATAATAAATTAATACGAACATTTCCCTAAAAGGAACAGTTACTTGAACTAAACCAATCTCCAAAGTCACGTTTTAACATACTCAGTACCATAAATACTCGATACGTCCTCACATATTCTCATCCTCATCCTCTCAGCAGCCTCATACGTGCAATCATTTCGCTATTATTAACATACTCCGTACGTATTCCCACACGCTCCACCCAGTTGCCGCTAAGTACAAAAACGTGTTATAGCTAAGGACGAGAGCGTGCTAGTTCTCCTCAGGGAATACACATTGGCTCGAAAACATCCGCACAACTTTTAAATTTAGATCAGAAAATTTTGTACGAAATATACTAAGAACAACTCTCCAAGGAGAATACCGACCTGTCCCAAATATTCTTTGACGCTCCATATACCTATATTTAACTTTTGGTAGGTACGTTGGATCAAAAAACATTAAAGACTTCGTTGTTAATGGCACAACAATATGTTCTTAGGTGAATTAAATAAAACTTTTACATAGCTATGTTGTTTCAAAAAGGAAATACTAACGTTTTGACTCAGTTCATGCATCTAATAGACGTTAAAAAAGAAAATTCCTTATTGGCTGGAAGTACTCGATAAAACGCTAGGCTTGAGGCAATACTCCTGGTACTTGTCTTAGAGCACATTAAAAATGCAATTTCGTGCATGTGACTGCCGCAAGTGAGTACTCTTCCTATGCAAAAGCCCCTAAAGCTGCGTTTCCCAATATTGAACTCATGTAAAATTGAAATTCAAAGTAAATACTGTATCAAAACGTATGTACCGATTTTTTTTCACGTTAGACTGATATTTCAAATGAATTTGTTCGTTTGCTCGGATATCGTACAGATCATATCATAAAGTAAAAAACTTTTCGACTACCGGACTAGCGTTTTTAACAAAATACGGGTGTGCCGCTCGACTAGATAGATTACTCGTGAGAGATAATAAATATGCTCTTCGTAAGTAAATCTTTTAAGAGTTAGTGCACACATAAATGTGAGCTAACATGGTGACCCCATTCTGCGACATACAGGAACAGGAGAAGCACGTAAATTAATTAAGCACGTCGCTATCCCGCCGTCTGATTCAGCGCCGTTACATATCAAGTTGACATTCGCTGAATACCGCTCTAATTGAAAAAAATTGCTCGCAGTTTGTAGGAATTTAATTAGTGTTTCGCGATGTGAATTAAGCTTTAATTTGAATGTTGACGAAATTTTCTCAGAGAGCAGAGTGCTTTACCGCAATAAATTTGGCTAAACGAACTCGATTACGCCAACATTTTTTGAATTCATCGCGTCACTCTCACAAATTGACGGCCCGCCCACCACTCCACAACGTTGCATACTTTTTTTTTAATAAAACCGCACACACGTTATTGATTTCAGCAACTGTTAAGTTTTTTTTATTCACGATAACGTCCTGACGGTTCCTGGCGTGCGTGATTAATGTGCGATGGCGTGGGGAAGGCTTATTATTCAGAGTGAATAGTGTGGGGAAGTTAATATTAATTATATGAACGATTACTTTGGATTACATGTGCGCGTAAGTAAGTAGTTAAATATAACATTTATAATATTACTAGATGTGCTCGCGGCTTCGCCCGCGTGGAATTCAGTGTGTCACAAAATTTTTCCCGCGGAAATACCGACCTCGTAGGAATTTTAGCATGAAAAGTAGCTTATATGTTGCTCCACAGAGAAAAAAAAATTCAATACCTAGACAAAAAAGATGAGCAGGCGAGCTAGGGGTGAGAGCCGAGAGGCGCAACGCCGAGGACGCCAGCTCTGACTTGATATTTTGGACAATTCACAGAATATCTTTATAAATTGTAGCCTATGTGTTATTCTGATGTATAAGCTATATTTTTGTAAGGTTTTATTAAAATCCATTCAGTAGTTTTTTCATGAAAGAGTAACAAAAATCCATCCTTACAAACTTTCGCGTTTATAATATTAATAGTATCCTTACAATGTTTTATACCAGAGTTTGTATTGCATACCTAAGTCAAAATGTTAACCATTAAAATTCTAAGGTGTTTTACAGATAAAAAAACATAGAACAAGCAACATATTTATAAATCATCTACTTCTCACCTTCACCAAGTCTAGTCTGCTTAATGTAACTTTGTTTTTAGCCATCTTTAGATTTACGTAGATACCAAAGGAATATTTAATTTATTTTGTATTTCATTGTTTATAAGAAAGTTAATTAAAAGCGTTAAAAATATTTATAAGAAAGTTCATTAAAAACATTTTCTTTAGAAACTCTACATGACAGACTATTAAGATAAAAAAAGAGCTGTAGTTGTAGGACAATTCTCAAGTTGGTTGAATACTTAGAGCTCCTACATATTTTTTTATTTAATCTATTAGATTTGCTTCCCATAAGCCTAATTCCTTGTTGAGGGTAATCCCAGTATCTGGGTAGGAATTAGAAATTTCTTTAACGAAAACAAATACAGAACTATTACTTTTATGATGTACAGTGGTAACAAAGTAATCTTTTCGTCCACACTTGCTATGGACGCCCCATGAACTTATCAGATAGCATAACAGTGGGATTAATACTGGTGTACCTCAAGACTCTGTCCTGTCGCCAACACTGTTTATCCTGCATATAAATGGCTTCTTAGTGCAAACCAGCGACATTCATTGCTATGCGAATGACAGTACTGGTGATACATTTTATACTAACCCTGCAGGTGCCTCCCGGACACTTGTGGAAGAAAAGAAAACTCAACTTATGTCTGAAGATAAAAACGCTCTGGAATAAAACTAGGATTATGGTCGACTGAACGTAGGTCTATTCAAACTAATAAGTCACGTTTTTAACCTAACAAACGCCTAAGTTTCAAAGAAGGGCTATCACGATTGGGGAAAGTATTGAAATCCTAGGAGTCGACATATCGAGTAGTGTGCAGTACCAAAGCTACCTGGAAAGTAAAGTTAAACAAGCCACAAAAGAGGGGAGCGGTCTAAACACAGCTTGACGGTACTGCCGATGTTTTACAAAGGCCAAGACCATTATCCAGTCTCTGGATGCGGCAAGCCGAGGACAGGGCGCAGTGGCGCTCTATGGGGGAGGCCTATGTCCAGCAGTGGACTGAGATAGGCTGATGATGATGATGATGATGATATTGTTAAGAAAATTTTATTTAGTAATTAGTACCCAAAAATGTAATGTAATGTTTAAGTTGTACTCTGTAAATGTAATGCCAATTGTTGTACATTAATCTCCTAATATTTGCTTTTATACGTAATACGTAACATTGCGCCCGTAATCCCCGAAAGGCTGGGCAAAGATATGTAGGACGCTCCCTCATTTCATGCATTACGTTTACGTCCCATTATGAAATAGGTTTTGTACATAATCGTCCTAAAATAAGAAAATTTTGCACTGTGTACAAACATAATATATTTTTTTAGCATTTAAGCCACATACAACGCTTACAGTAATCAGTATATTTCATGTCAGTGAAAAAATATTGAAAAGCTTTAACGAACTTTATTGAAAAGCTTTATCTCATAGAAGAATATTTCATAGCAATAAACCTTGGGAGTTAAATATATTAGAAAACTAACAAATATACGTCTTAACTAGTTAAGACACGTTTTAAATTGTTAAGAACAGTTGAAATAGCAATATAAAAAAAGACGACCACAGGCAGTTGTTAAAATTACGTTTCGAAGTTTTCGTAATTGATTGATGAGATTTTTACGTATTGTTCAATATTCGTAACCTTACAAAACGTTGTAATTAAACACTGAAAATACGCTGTTGTCAAAATTAATTTTGTATTCAATATTTTTTTGACATGGCTGTAGCGAAACTTGATATGTTTTATTATCTTGCTGTATATCTTCTATTAGTTATCTGTGTAACGGTACTTTGAGTGTACGTTATGTTTTTGTATGTACGTATAAAATCGTTTTAATTGAAACCTGTATTATATATCTACGAAATAGTTAAGTCGACATGCGAAGTTTAGGCTTACAAGTGGAATATAACTACCTTAGAGCAACTCTTGCCACCACTACGTTATATAAAGGTATTGAATACAAATATACAAACAGTAATACCATATTACATTTAAACATGTTTAGATCATCCAAAAAAATGATAATGAAATTACTATATAATTATATCACGTTTCTTCTGTTCTTCTCATCTTATTATATATTCTTGTTAAGAGACTCATAGGGCACAAACATAGATCAATACTAAACGTTTAAAAACGACTTTATTACCACTTTACGGATGAGTTGCGCTTCAATGTAGAAAGGCAGAGGTGGTCTACCATTGCCCTGAACTTTCACCTCTTGTGCCTACAGCGAGTTATGTTGCATTCCAAAATGAGTTGCGATTATATAGGTAGTATATTTTATATCAGGTAGATCAGAAAAACTGAGAAATAAGAAAGTCTTAAATGTTCTGATAAAGAGAATAGTCCTGCATTATTAAAATTAATTGTTTAAATTTTCCGAATATTAACTATTAAAAAATGATTAATTCCATATAAACATATTTTTATTGTTATTATATCGCCACGCAAGCTTTCTCACAGCATAGACAGAGAGCACCGAGAGTCAAATATCTCCGAGAATCTTAATTCTCGAAATTATTTAAAATAAATTTATTTCCTAAAATAACCAATTGCATCATTGAAATTCCTGGGTTATCCAAGTCAAAAGATGGAATCCGGATACTCCATAGTTCTATGTGTGTCAATTAAATCTCTGCGTGTCCGATTTCAAGAGTTACAATGCGGGTGGTATTTCAGTTACTGTGAACGGATAACTCAGTGTCTACAGGACGTGCGGCTTAACCTGCGATTTAACACAAACACAATATCTATTTATTATTTATCCTCGATCCTTTTACTTTATGAAGACACGATTTTAGTGATACACGTGTTACAGGCACACACTTGCGAGTATAACTTTAGAGAGCCTATTTTTTATATTTAGTTGCTTATTCAGTTGTTTTGTCTATTTGATTATTTTGATGACTTGTCTCGTAATTTTTGTCATTTATTTTGATTTAACCATATATATATTACATCAATACATTATATAGTACATCAAGCTGAATAGAACCGAACGTTTCGCGGCTGAGACAATGGATGTTCGGGCCTTCGTCGATGCTCCCACTTTGCGCTAGAAAGTCACTTATCAATTCAATTGTCTGCGCCCCGCCCGCACCCATCGCGGACCGAGCTGCCCATCTCATTGTGAGTATAATCTCACCTATAATTATGATATGCACAACGGTATATTATATTTATAGAGTTTTTAACACACGGAGTCACAAATCCGTGGATCATAATTTCCTTTTTATTATTATTATTTAGACGTAAACGTAACTGGTGAAACGTCGAAGTGTTCTAGACTCCTCTACCTACTGCTTCGGGGATTAAAGGCGTGATGTTAATGAGTATTACTATTATAACGTCATACTCTCCTTACGGAGCAACAAATGCCAAATATCTCTATTCTGAGAGACATGATGTGCTATCACAATCACCACTCCTTTAACATTCTTACATATAAATTTTGTTCTTGATATTTTAGCTTTAACTAACTATTAAGCCCACTGACGAAGCACTTCGTGCCATTCAATGCGGAATGCCTCGAAAGGCGCCCATGATAGGCACTATTTTATCGGGTGCACAATTAAACATTATAAAAACATCGTTCGTTTAACGAAATGAGGAACTGAAAATTGAACAAAAACCAGAGCAAAGTACATCTAAGTTAATGAAATATGCAAATTGCTGTCTCACGGAAGTGACGTCTGTCGGTGCTGGCGTTCATTAATTATATGTCTATATATATTTATTTAGACATTTAATTTGCGGGTTCTAACTCTTATTTTGGGTAACATATTAGCGACCAGCCATGTGAGACGGCTTGTGTGATTGATTGAGCTCTAGCTAAATACATGCCCATATTGGCAACAGAAGTAGAAAAATATTGGGTTTACGGTAGCAATGTCAGAATCGTGTTTTTTTTCTTAACCAGATCAATGAAATAAAATTATTTTAGTTTAGCTCTTTATTACATAGTTATTATTATCGTAATCATAATCATTCATTATATATCGTAATCATATCATAATGATTATCGTAAATCATTATCATCATTACCATCATTAGCCTATTGTAGTCCACTGCTGGACATGGGCCTCCCTTGAGGGTTATGCTTATAGCCTATTATCCTCACGCGGGGTATCCGTGTTGGGTATTTGCAGAACACAGCTTCTGTCACCGCCTAAGCTGCCACACACAGAAGACAGAGCATGTAGCTGTGCTTAGGCAAGATGAGCCATACCGCATTGTTCAGCGCCAGGTTTAGTAGCCTCTTACGACACCCTGTATCCCAGCGCGAGATCGGGGAATGTGTTCCTACTCTGCCCTTATATAAACTTTATCACATAAAGAATCGAAATATTGTAAGCACTCGTAGATATAAGTAATAAGATACATACATAATTCATTATTAAAAAAATATTAGCTTATATATAAATCATTAGCGAGGTAAGATCTGAGCTTAAGAATATAAGAATTATCAACAAGCTTTGTACACCCTCCTACAGAAAGTTGAAAAGGGAAATAGAAAACGAAAATGTCTCCGGAAAGCCAAATAAGCGACAATACGCAGAATATTTGCACCTATACTTTATTTAAAAAACCTTTTTTTGTGGTGTGGTTAACTGTTAAGTAATTCTTGTCAATACGTCTTTTAAATATGAGACGAATAAAGAATGACCTGTATTTCGTTAGACACAATCAATTTAAAATCAAAAATCAATTATAAAAATGAACACACAATATTATATAATAACATGTGTTGAAATCGAACAAAGCGGCGATTGAAATTTTTTCAGAAAAAACAATAAAATATCCTTGATAGTTATGGAACATAATTCATAGACAAAAGAAAGAAAAATACTAGTCATTTTTTTAAATTACCAATTAATTAATTACTGAGGCCGTCCGAGTTTTATAATGTTGGCGTATTCTATATTATTATAGGTGACCGTTGCGGTACTACATTCCTGCTACCGGCTACTTGTTAAAGTAATTAGGTATTTATACCACCACGGCAAGACCCTTACAGGATACGCAGAGGTCTAATACCAAATATGTAATAATATAGCACAAGTAGCTTTAATAAGTTTATAATTGGACTTTACGATAATAGAGTTAGGTTATAAAGTATATACGATACAATACGTGTACGATATATGAATATGGACATATATGATATCCGTTTGGTAATACTTTTCGTTTCTAAATTTAAAAATGAACACCATAAACAACATTTTATCTCTGTTGTACCTTCTAGTATCATAATCAATTTAACAAATTCAATTTTGGAATACAAAATGATGTCGGTTAAAAAACACGTCATCACGTGTAAATTAATAACAGCCGAGGCTTGTTATAATGAATTAATCACGTCCTTTTATAAATTGTATGTAGACAAAATTTAAATTATATTTAAGCAACAAGATCAAGAGATTGTTTGTTTCTAGTAAAAAAAATGGTCGTGCAATCCCACTTAAAGAACGTTCAGAATAGTTCTGTTATGAATCTAGTTGAATAATAAAAATTTAACGGTAACTTTACAACAGAAATGTCTAAAATTACTTGTTTAATAAAATGTCTAAAATGTCTAAAATTACTTATTAATTACTTGTTACAAATTACAAACTGAACAGTTGACTAACTGTTGAATAATAGTTGAATAACTGATTGACAAGTAAAGATGTCAAATTTCTTATTCGTAGTATTGCAATTAGTAATAAGTTGAAAAAAAAAACTACTTACATTAAAATAGAATAAAATTATGTGAGTCCGTTAATTGTAAAACTACTTTTACTGGTATTCGCTGCAAAAAATATTCAAAGAGTATTTATTTTTCAAACAAATGTATAGCACCTGCTTCAGGCCCCACGTATAAATTCCTTTTATCGCGACAGGAATGAAAATTATTTGTAGCTTATAACAACAAGCAACATACAGTTACAAAAATGCAATATATATCCACTGAATCAAATAGTAATATTATCTATGGCAACATTTATAGACAACATGCAAGGTCGAAGGTAGTTTTTTTTAACAATACATATCGTTGATTTAACTTTGCGAACAATGCCAAATGATACATCCTGACAATCATCGATGAGCCAAGGTCCAAACACATCTCGACACAAGCATTTGACAAGGTTACTTAACAAAACGTGTAAAGAACACATGAATTATGTCTAATCTTAATATTTATCTCAACAGAATGGCCAAATACTGAGCTAGACTCGTAAGCGGGATGTAACATTTAAGACAACTTTATAAACAAGCCTCAAACATTTTAAAATCGAAATAAAGGAAATTTCAAAAACGCTACGCTATATCACAGAAAAATAAATATGTACCAGTTACAATCTAAATTGTTTGTATAATATTGAAAATAATCCAATTAATGTCTTGTTATGGTCATTTGCGCGAAAACGAATTAATGAGCGTATTTTAAAAATAGTTGTGTAGCACACCCAAGTAGACATCGGAACCTGTCCGGCCGCAGTCGGTTGTGTAGTGACCGTTCTTTGTCCGGATCGTCCTAGACAGCCGCCACCGCGCGCCGCCGCATTCATGCATAGTAAATAATTACAGTGATCAGCGGCAGGTGGAGGCGCACGCGCACGGCGATGCGCGCATAGAAATAGAAAGGCATATTGCAGTAATTATTTAGTACAGTTATCCCTAATGGGCCGTTTTACGAAAGCTGTTAAGTAAATAAGCATCGTCCTGTTGTTCCAGCCGGGTGCGCGTACACGCTGCGCGCGCTCGGCTCGCGCCACGCGTCCTCAGCTTGCCTACCGTTTTATCTATTTGCACTTGTACAGAAACGGACTTAAACGCTTAATTATTATTTCCTTAGCTCTTTTTAATTTTCTATTTAATAATAAAGAAGTTTTTAAACGCGTTCTTGTATAGATTTATGTTTTGTTATTTTAAAAATAAGTTTTTTTTTAATCGACATTTTTTTGGATTAGGTAGGACTACCTAAAATGATTACAAAATTATATCATTCGATGTTTTTATACATTAAAATGCATATCGTAATGCTCATTTTTGCTATGTTATCTTTTTTTCTATATATTAACAGAAGTAAAAAACTATGAATTTCAAATTTTTTATCATTAGTAAACACACCTAACAAAGAATTTATATTTTTTCTAATATACCAACTAACTTAACCGAAAGCAACTAAGTATTTATAACTAAATTTAAAGCATTTTTTTATTATTATAACATTTACGTACGTTACAAGAAAATAACGGTGTATTTCAATTGAACGCAATAAAGCGTAGGAATCCAGAGGCGTTCGCGTATCGACCGCGAGGGGCTCGCGGCAGCGGGTTAGAGGTTAAGCGATACTTTATTTTGAATAATTTATATGTCTTAGAGCGATAGACGGCGTGCCCTCCGCCTTGTACTGTTTATGGTAATGCGGGATATCGCGCATTGCAAATTCGCTGAATGTGTCGCCGGCACAGCGGCCCGCTACGATAAGCGCTATACGGAATATATTTCACGCTAAGAACGGGCACGTTTCAGCGGGACAAATGTTTTACAATCCCCCATATACGAATTCATTGCTCATTCGCACACGTTGAAATTTAACCAACATAAATTATGATCGGCCATTCGAAATAAGCAACAATTTTTTTCATGTAGCACTGAAAAACAATATTGTCGCCGATCTACATTAAAGTCATTAAAAAACGCACCCGAAGTATTAAACACAATCGAAACGAGAACAATCGTGCAAAAAAAGCACCCGAAATAATTAAAACTGCAAAAGGTTCACTGCCTTCCAGAGCGGGACAGGTCCCGAAAGTCGGTGTGCGCATGATGGTGAGTTAAAATTCACTTTTAAGAAATTGTCATTAATCAAAATTAATGGAGTTATTATCGCACTGGAACTTTCAAAAAATATTTATTGCGAACATAAATCAGTGTTAAGGGCCGTAACGAAGCAGTGCGCTGAGGTTTCTAGGACGTGGCAGGAACGCGCAATTACAGCCGCTCCGTGCATTCCGCGCGCCCCTCCCCGACCCCCTCCCACCTGCACTCCACCACAGCACTTGCCACAGCACTATTCACACACATCTACATTATTCAATTTGAACATTTTACTTGTTATCCTCAAAATAACAATAATTCTTGTCTAGATTTGTTTTTTTTTCAAAAAAGGCAAAACCCTGTGATTCATACTTATTGGCAAAAAAATATTTTATATCTTCACGCCTATAATCCCCGAAGAGGTAGGCAGAGGAATGCGGAACACTCCCACGTCTCACGTTTTTACGTCCCACTATATAATTGTATGAAATTAATAATTAAAATGTCACATAATAATTTAATTAAAACATTACCAATACAAAAAATGAAAAAGACGAAAGGGTAGATTTGACTTGTGATGTAAAGGATGAAATACGTTTTGCGAAAACCAAGTCGAGGGTTATTGCGGATGGATATAAGAGCAGAGAAACAGACAAGAAATATAGCGAAGGAACAATCCGTCGCTTACAGACATAAATACATTAACCCTTTTGGCATTCAAGTACATGTCAATGAAATTGCTTTACCATTTCCAAAAAGTACAGTTGTAATTTTTTATTTCCCCCATACAATTTTTATTTAAAAATTCACTTTGAAATTATTCTATAGTTATAAACATATCTACATGCGTACACATTATGTGTGTACCGAAACTTTATATTTAATCGCTCTCCAATGACTACCATTGAAGCTTTCGCAATTCTAATTTAGGATCATTTCAAATACGAATAAATGCTAAGATAAGAACGAATAGAGAGAAATAATTTATCATACGAATATAATGCAATATAAACTTATACAGTAAAAATTCTGGAGCACTCAAACGGATACACGTAAGCCGTATTACTCTGAGCAGGTCTAGAAACTTATCTTAACTATCCTTTTAATTTTTCCTCGATACTTACAGATATTTAAAAGAAAACACAGGTGGGTGAATACCTTTATATTGAACCTTTTCATACAAGATGATAATGACAAGTACAGCACTAGCTGGCTGAGCGCCAGGGCGGTATATCTGGTAACTTAGCGATTGTCACCTAACGACCTTTAGAGATCCACTGGGCCTCACATCTATAAGACATGTTATATAGAGCAGTGAAAAGCAAACGTTGAGATAACTGTGCATATACGTTTTCAAGTTAAAACTTTCCGTTTATTTTCTCAAGCGATAAGGCAATAAGTTCCTCAGTAAGTTTATTTGTATCGGCTGTTATTGTGAAAATCCATTGTTAATAAAGCAAGCAAGAGTTATTCCTAAATATTCTACGAACGAGGACAATGAAGGTGCATGCATCGCGTGCCGTTCTACAAGCGAAATATGATGAAATATGTGCATACTGGTTTTGTGTAAAGTATTCACCACGTGGTCCGGGATTCGTTATGCTCTGAATTGCAAGGATTGTTTTTCAACTGCTTATATTAGGAAGTATATACTCTTTATTTGATATCATAATTTACTATTAAGTGGAAGTCCTATTAGAAATGTCCATTTGTATCGCCTTTACAAATATTTTTTTCGTTTTCCTCACAATGTGTAGTGTCATATCCGTGTTGGAGTGAAGTTTGAATACATTCCCCGACCGTAGCAAGAAACGAATGAACCCAGTGCTGACAGAGTTCGGTATGACGCGAATTGCTTAGACAGAGCTTCAAGCTCTGGCCGTTAACGGCTAGCCAGTGTAGCAGAATGCCCAGCGTAGGGTTATGGGCATAACCCTTCAGGGGAGCACTATGTTTAGTACGACGCTGATGCTGAGGCAACGATGCTGATTATAAGTGTCAATATTTACAAGTTTTACGGTATTAACAAATTAACTGACTTTATTCAATCAAATAGAGAAGTGAGCTATAAAATGTAAAATAGAAAGTGATAGAATAAGACTGACCAATTAGTGACTACTAGTTATATAACTTTGCAAAATACTTTGCCGAATAACGTCTGAACTTCGCGACTTCAGTTACAGTCCCCGAGTGCATGGAAAACAATTTACTGAACACAATTTGCTGTATAAAATTGTTTTTGTATGCCATTGTTTGAAACTTTCATAATAATTCTATCGGCGCTGTCAAGTCAGGAACTAATAAAATTATGCAAAGTCGAAATCCACGCGAAAGAGGCACAAACACGGCAACGAATAGGCTTCGTTTACAACGAAGTTTAAAAGACCATAAAAGACAAACTACTCATAAGTTCAACGTATTAATATTGTAACAATATTTTATAATACTATGAATGTAAAATTTTATTTTTAGGATAATTTATTTGAACTTTCTTTACGTCAGGGCTGTGGTTCAAGTTCAGAAACTAACAATACAATAACGTCATTTTTACGAGTAAATCCTTTACTTCTCATTTTGTTTTTAAACTTAATATTATACATATACGTTGTTCTAGTCTAACTTATGGAAATATTATTACCAGTAATTAAATTGTCGAAGGAAGGAAACATATTTTTCTTTCCTTAATAAATATTTTCTTTGTGATTATTACCTACCAGTTTTTGTCCATTATAATTCCAGATAGATTGATTGCTGTTATTGATTAATGGTAAAGTTGCTTGTTAATAAATGGTTAATATTAAGTGTGAATCATTAATTATCATTGAGACTATCCATTACCAGTGTGAAAACAGCCTTAAGTCTCAGTGCTTCATGTATATTAAGCGAGACGCGGCGCTTTAATTCATCTAACAGGGTAAAAGTCACGGCGTCATTGTACAAATGTTTACTTTTAATTAACTGCTTTCTGTCTCAATTAAAATATTTCAATGGGTTCCTAGTGCACTGGTGTTCAGACGTATAAATTAGAAAAATTCGTTCTGTACTGAAACCTGTTTGGGTTCAATATAAAATTACATGATTACACGTGCCTTTTTAATACTGCAATGTCGCTGCTTTCTGACATGTATCCCGGTTAAAGCACTCTACTAACATAGGTATCATTAGATTGCTAGTGCGATATTCATACATCGATACAAACGTAACATCACGCCTGTAATCCCAGAAGAAGTAGGCAGAAGAGTGTTCAACTCCCACGTTTCACCAGTTATGTTTACGTCCCACTGGTGGGATAGGTGGGTAGTATATTGGTACATATCAAGCACATAACCAGACTCTGAGCCCCTACTAGATAATTTAATATTACCCCACCCGTGATTGGAATCCAGGATCTCACAGTCGGTAGTCGCTTTTGTAACCAACACGACTAACAAGGCAGTCGCAGTACATTGATACAACGTTAGATATTGCGTCGATGTTTAAAACTAAGAAGAAGTTAACAACAAAACAAGCTACCGTGTATACGTATATATTTATGAACATGTATTTAGTGCATCATTCATGAATTACTGGATTTTGTCTAGTGTGGGATTAAACGTCCGTATATCGAAATGTCTAGATATTTATTTTATATATTTGTAAATTTAGTTTACCTAGTGTCCGAAATACCTTTCCTGCATCACACCGCTCGCTGAACAAGGAAGTTATATTCTATGATGCTATTCGTATCAATTGGACTCATGGCGATCATATACGGTTCGGCGTACAATTTGTTATTCATCACTATTCACCAATTGTGGAATCAAATCGAAGGTACGTTTACGTAAAGTATTTTAAAAAATGCGTGAATAGGTATAACTATATTTTAAAGCCTGCACTCCTAGGATAACTTGATAATTTTGAACCTGGAAATCTGATAGGAAATAGTTTGTTTTAATAACGAAGAAACGTCAAAGTAACTGTATAGTTATAATTAAAATTCGATATACAGACAAATGAAATATAGAACACGTTTCTTAAGTCTACCTGTAAAGTAATAAAAACACAATATACAGGATGA
>DWEJ01000749.1:0-15105 GCA_018245835.1 Mysoria sejanus stolli
CATTTGTAGTGTTCGACCCGGGAATCGAACCCAGGACCTCCCGATCTGCAGTCGCACTTGCAACCACACGACCAACGGAGGTCTATTTTTTATTTCCTTATGAATAACTAGATATGTAAATAGCACAGTATGTGTCAAAGTAAATTAAGTTCGATGCGATTTCACTCAGTGTTACACTTCCTTCGAGTAATCACAAATATCCCAACTGTGTTGTGTCAGTAATTTTTTAATTTATATACGTACATTATATAAAATGTGTATTATACGCTTCGAGAAGCGTAACACTATTACTGAGTGTTGTTACAATATAACTTTGCTGTTGGTATTGTATTACTGTTTTTTTTTAATCACGCCAGGTTCCTTATGAGGTGGACAGATAGACAAGATTCGATGTTGTAGTCAGAAGTCACGTATCACTTGCGACTGATTTGTATTCGTACGAATAAATACGAAATTAGTAAGATCAATTTCAAAGTATGTCATTACGAATTAATAATAGTATAAATTTTCATAATTTTATTATAGATTGGACCATTTTAATAAAATGTTTGTACTTTTGAATCGTTATACTCATTAGTTGAACACATTAAACAAGTTTTCAAATGAGTGAATTTGAATTCGTCACCGGATTACTTTTATGTTTCCTTATTTAAACTTTATTTATTATTTCTAACTAGAATATCTAGTTGTGGCTCACACTCAGGATTTGTGCCCGGTGTATGGCAATAGGCTCACCACCTAATCCATGGTGGGACCTAAACTTAAGTGGTGAAATGTTGGAGTGTTACCCAATCTGACTACCCCTGGGATTACAGGCGTGAAGTTACGTTACGTTTTGTCTTGGTGTAGAAATTGTATTGTGTACTTTCACGAGTATCATTTACTGTTTGACTGAATATCATTTGTTATCTGATTGAACGTTTGTCAACTGATTTAATATTATATACTGTCTTTTAAACATAATCTATCGTTTCATTCACTATCATCTGTTATATGACTGAATATCAGTTATCATATGATCGAATATTTCTTTTTATTGTATCGTAATTTTTTATACTTAATAAATTTAGTAGCAATAACTAATTTGTTCAATACTAGGTCGACAGTTTGTAAATTAAACTAAAGTTTTGGTCCTAATTACAATAATTTATCTCTTGTTTTATAACACATAGAAAAAAAATATGTATTATTAAAACAAAGCTAGTAATAACGACGTTAGCGTCGTGTTTCCGCCGCGTCATGCGAACAGCCTCAGGAAGTGATTCGATTACTTCTTTGCGATCGCAGTCAGGAAAAATGTCAGCCTGATACTCGTCTAAGCCAGATGGTTTCCGGCACTTCTGTACTTGGAGTATCGTTTATTGATTACAACTATTTTAAGATTTATTACCCTTAATTCGTATAAGGGCAGGCAGAGATTAAGGATATGATTGTGAAGGTTTTAATGAATTCTGCATATTGATGTTTTTCATAGAGTACATATCTCTACAATAACTGCTACATCTTTCGAGTCATATCAGTTTGTATTAGAACTGAACAGATATGCTCTCAAAAAGCTCTTGTTTTGAAAAACTTGCTTTAACAATCGATGTCTAATATCCAATGCTGAACGAAACAAATATATTTTTCTGTCTTTATATCTTTTTTTAACGTTTTTAGTAATAGTTTTCGATCTTTTTTATCAACGTTGACATTTTTTATTAATCGATAGATATATTTCGAATGATTAACCATCTCACTATTCCTTATTATATATCTTCACGCCTATAATCCCCGAAGAGGTAGGCAGAGGAATGCAGACCACTCCCACGTCTCACGTTTTTACGTCCCACTATGGAATAGGTGGTGAGCCTATTGCCATTAATAATATATAACATAGTTTTTCACAGTGAAAGATAATGAGTAACTTTTCAGCTCACAGCAGGTGCCCAGACAAGACAGGTGACACATGATCTGCCAGTTGTTGTGGTGCCAAGGAAGATGTGGTCGGACTTCCAGGAGCCAAGAATACCAACTCCTGACGTAAGTGTGTAATAAGTAGTTCTGGACATGTTGGTTCAGATTCTTCTGTATATTATTGACTTTGCATGTGGAGCCAATGGCTGACTCCTACTCCAAAAATAACAATAATTGTACCTACATTATGTTACCATAATAATTTAATTGATTTTTTTTTATAAAGTAGTAGAAGAATATGTAATTATTTTTTTTACTTTTAGTGCATATTAATTTGTTTTGGTTTTTGTCTTATTTGAAGTAACTCCTATTTTGTTCATATATTATTCCAAGGAACAGAAAAAGAATTATGTATGAGTTCTTATTGATGCTCGGATCAACACTTAAACAAATATTTCGACTGTCCCTACGTACAAAATGACATATTCAAAATCGAGGTTTACAGAAGAGCGTAATTTATATTCAAAACCTTATTTATCCTCTTATATGATTTCAATATAAGAGAATAAATACGGTTTTGAATATAAATTACGCTCTTCTGTAAACCTCGATTTTTGACGTCGTTTTGTACGTAGGGACCATCGATTTACTTAGTGTCCTACAATTGCACTGATTAATAAATGTATTAATGTTGTTTGAGGACAGAACATGATTGTATGTCATAATTTGAGATTTTGACATGGCACAACATACAATGATGTTCAATATAAAATGTTATTTATGACATAACATTAATATTCCAATGAACTTTCAAGTTAAAATCTTATTGGATGTACCCTGTGTTACAACATGTGAAATACTAGAAACTTTACTATCAGATAGAGTAAGTTTTTAATCATTTAAAATGTATTGTATAATGATACAGATTTACTGTGTTGTTGTACAACATACGACTCAAGCAGTATTGTCCAATACTGTAATGTTAAAAAATAAAAATGACTACAATGAAATAGCACTTTGTATTTATTTACTGTAAGAAGACAGTCTCTAAATGTGTGCTTTATGCAGCATATATAATGATTGAATAGTATCTTTAGTCTATTAATACAGAAAAAAAAATTACAATGCACAGTTTTTTTGTAGTGTTTTAGCTAACAATACCATATAAATTATATATATCAATTAAACAATTCTTTTCCTTTTCTTTCACATTGTTATTTTCATTTCTCTATTGCATTCAAGTGTTAAAAAAGTGTTAAAGTGTTAATCTCAAGTATTCGTTTGGCCATTTACCTAGAGCATAAATGTTAAGGGATTAATGCAAAATACATGAATTTACTCTTTATCTACATTGTTTGATATATATGGAAAGTTATTACTGGAATTAAATCAAAATTTGTATTTTCTTTTTAAGATTTTACATGACAATATCTAATTACATCTATTGATTGTTATATGTATATTTAATGTTTCTAGATCTCTATGGAATTGCCGCCTCTAAAGCAGCTAAGAACAACTATTGACCGCATGAAAACCATGTCACCAGAGGTCATCATCCGAGCATCAGCAGAAGGACGCTTAACACTGCAAATAAAGACTGACATTGCCAAAGTTTCTACTAGATTCAAAAATTTGCGAGTGGAAGCATTTGAAGGTTTGCATTTTCATATTGAATTAGTCACAAGAAATTAGATACACTGATTAATGTCTCTTTATGCGTCTTCATTTTAGAGGACTGTGCTGGAATATGTACATAATAAAACGTAACTTCACGCCTGTTATCCTCCCAGGGGTAGGCAGAGGAATGCAGAACATTCCCACGATTCACCAGTTATGTTTATGTCCCACTATGGAATAGGTCGTGAGGCTATTGCCATGCATCGGGCACATTTCCAGACTCCGAACCACTACTACAAAATCTAAATTAGAAAATTTTGTAGTGTTGGAACCCGGGACCTCCCGATCGGCAATCACACCTGCAACCAATACAACCAACAAGGCAGTCTAATATACATAATAATATTTATTTATTTGAATATGTTAGTGTCACATGTTTATCATGTTGTATTTTGTTTGTCGCTGACAACATTTTTGTTGCATTGCATTGAGCATACCGGTTAGGTTGCAACAAATATTGGGACTTACTGAAAAAATTATATTACACATTTCAAATAAAGAAATGGCTGAACTAACATTTCTTTATACTACTGTCTTCTAATCTAAGCATATTGCACATTTATCCTCATTAACAGCTTATCTTTTATTATTTTAGGGCCGATTGATCATTCAGACTCAGAAACAGATACTCAAGTGAATGAGGACATTTCAAAAATATGTTACTGTAGAGTAGATGCTAAGAAGTTGTCAATGTTCCTTAGCGCAGAGCAAATAACACACAACCTATCTATTTGCAGTATTGTACACAAGAAGTTAATCACCTTGTGTTTGCAGACTGATGAGAATGTGAAGTTGCAATGTTTTATTACAGGAATTGTGTTTTAAATATTATTTTAAATACTGTAATGAAGAGTAATTGAGCTTTGCCATTACTGATTTTAATTGCAGTTGCAGTGCAGAAGTTGTGGTGTCAATAAAACATTAAAATAAGAAATTTGTTATGAAAACTTTTTTGACTTTTCTACAAGTCCCACTAATAAGTACTATTTGTACATTATAATGTCTTTTATTAGAGACAATGATATTATTCACAGTGTATATAATTAGACAGTAATGAATGTAAAATCACATCTGTAATCTCCAGAGGTAGGCTGAGTGTAATACATTTTCACATTTTTATTGTTCTATTGTTGGATATGTTTCTGGTTTCATCTCAGAATGAGAGGGCTAAGGCCATATCCTGCCACACTGATCAGGTGAGTGGTTGCGGACTTAACACGCCATGGAAAACATTTATGTTATACACCATGGACAAATTCTGACCCTGAGCCACTAATGGGAAACTCAAAAATTCAACCTTATTCATCGCCCCAGGGGATCTAATCCAAAACCTCTCAATCAGCAATATCAGTGAGGCAGTCTAGTCTATCACTAAAGTTTAGTTAACAAACATTTGTGATTCAATAACACTATTCTCTAATGGATAATTCTTGTATGTTTCAAAATAAATGTAACATCCTTCGAAAAATAATTTTTATTCATTACTTTAATCATGCCTTTTTAATGTTTCATTGTAACTGTTACAAATTTGTAGGATTTACAAAGTGGAAATACTGGATCAAATAAACCATGGAGTATAGAAAACAGTGTTTTGTAATAACAAAAAAAGATGTTTAACACAGACGCGACAGGATTGAATATAAATTACAGTTGATGAAACATGGACACTAAAATGACAATCAACCTGACCGATTAGATTTGTTTTTGCCATTATCGAAATTGTTCTGTTGCTTGACAATTAACACTTTCATCAGAAACATTCATATTTCATAACCATTTGTGTCGGTGAGATTAATTATAGAATATTTATTAATAGAAGACTTTATTTTTATTCCGAGCATGAAAGTGAATTTTAATTGTTTTCACATTAAATAAAAGGCACAACCAATAAAATACGATTACACAGAAACAGCAGTTGAATATTTTGTTTAATTTTCCTTCCTAAGCTTTCCCAAATCTAGGAAAGAATGTGCCAAACTTGTAAAATTGTCTTATCCTGACAAGAGTGGTGCTATGAAAACTTCAGCCTTGCTACTAATATTACTGAAAAATAATTAATAAGGTAAACATTAATGACATCAGTAACAGTATTCAACTTATGTACCATTTGTTTAGTCAGCTCAAACAGCAATGGATGCAGGATGTTTGTGTCTAGTTTTGTTAGCCCACATGTCCACAGCTGGACACAGGGCTCCCCTGAGAGATTATGTCCATTGTCCCCTCATAGTATTTTTTTTCAATTACACATTTTTTCCTTGTTATGTAACAAAATTAACAAAATATCGTTTGCAATCCAATTTTCTGTATAAAAATTTAATGCTCTTGTAAAAACCATGTTAACTCACATTCATTGGATGGATAAAAAAATTAATATACTTCATACAGATAATACAATGTCTTATGCCTTGTTTACATATTACTTTCAATGCACATATTGGTAAGTTTTTTTTATCTAATTGATTTATTTTCTATTAAAACTTCTCATCGGGTACACAATAAAAATCACAAGGTTGTGTAAACAAACCTCTATAATGTGTTCCATTAATGCTCTCATTTCTTATATTTACTTGAAGCTTAGTTGTAAGTTTTCTGGAAGGATCTTTCATTGTCTCGTCTTAAAGTATCATGTGTTGCTTTAAGTTGATCCAGTTTTGTGGATATCTGTGCAATAGAGTTATCTATCCATTGCATTGAAGACATGTGTGCATTAAGTATCCGACCAATTTGAACTATCTGTAAAGAAAAAATATAAAAGATAATTTAATAACTTGAAATTTTTCAAATATAACACAACTGACTTTCAAGTTTATTCATCACACTGTATTATTAAATGTATAAAGACTACATAAGTTTAATAGATATTGGTGACAGTCTGATTTATTGTAGCTACAGTATCTTTTAATATTCATTTCATTGATTACAGCTCTCTAATGAAAATTGCTATCAGATTATGTACCGGATCATTGCTATCTTGACTTCTGTTTGTCTCATTAAGATGTTCGATTACTTCTTTCAAGTCTTCCGACATTTGTCTAAGTTGCGTTTCTAAAGTCTCAGCTAGGCAGTACCTGAAAGATGTTTGAATATCTTAATAAATAATAATAGCATATATGCAAAAGTCACCATTATCAAATTATATCAGCCTATTGCTGGACATATATGTCTTCCAAAAGAGGATTTTGTCCATGACTATGCGTCGGCAGTTGGCAGTTGCACTTGCAACCAACACAACCAACGAGGCAGCCTGACAACAGTTATTATAATATAAATTTTCATGTACAAATTTTCCATGCAAAAATTTAGATTTAGCAAAATGGTCCATGTTAAAAGCACTAACTGACATATTGCGTCCTGTGGTGTAATAATCATACTGTGATACCTGTCTTTACTGATAATACCTATCTTTTGTTTCAAGCATACTTAATAGTTTTGGTGTGATCCATACTTTAAACATTGTATTTTTACTGCATTCAATGTGTATAGACATCAAGGTGTCAAATGAAGTTGTATTAAATAAAAATCGTGCGAACATTTGCTCCCTTTCTGGATCACGAAGTCTGTCTCCTGGATCTTCTAATAACTGCTTTTCTAATGGAGCCAACAGTTCCTCCAACTCCTTTTGCTGAGCCAACACAAATCCCAGCTCATGTTCCAAACTCTCTTGTTCATTCTTCACTGTTTGTACAGCATCATTAAGTTCCACTATCTGTGGAGTAGAGCAGCATAATTGTATTTTGTTTTTAATGATCTCCTGTTGATGTTCCAAAGATGCAATGGATAATTTTTGAAAATTTCAAATAAAACTTTAATAATTAATTGAACAAGCTTTCAAGACAAAAATAGAATATTGCATTTTTCTTATTTAACAGACTATATAGAAAACTTTAGTCGAGACAATTTGTGACTCAATGAGGGGTTGCTGAAGTATGACTAACTATGTACTGCAATATTGAAACCTATTGTAATTTAACATTTTTCAATCAGCACCTTTTCCCCATTAGCAATAAGTAGACGATCCCAGGCATTAAGTTGTGTAGCCTGATTGATGAAGGTCTTTTCCTGCTCCTCTAACTCCTGGGTCCACTTGTTAATATTTTCTTCCAATTGAGCAAATGTAATAGAAGTTATAGCTGGAGGAGGCGCAGCTGCAGTTGAGCTGTTAAAAATAAGATTAATTTTTTATTAATATTTTTATATCTTTGAGATACATCTCACTTTACATCAGGTGAGATTGTGGTTCAATGCAGGCCTAGTGCTATTTAAAAAAGTTCCGTACGTATATGGACTTACGTTGTGGTAGTCGTCAACGACGCCATCGTAGTGGTGGTCGTAGTTTTACCGAATGTCATGCCTGTCGGGGCTGAAGTGGACGCTGGAAGAACAATAACAAGAAACATTACCACATATTACAAATCCTTATCATTGTTTACTTACTATACATTTGTCAATTTAATGGAGACACTGTCAATTTAACTGTCAGTAACCAAATGAAATAAACTAATATTTATAATAATCTCTATGATTTCTCATCTTTCTAAAACCACTCTGGAACTGCTAACTAATGGAGAAACAAAATATATGAAGAGCAAGTTATTGGTTTAAAAAAAAATACAGGAGCAAATTTAAATGAAATATTGTAGAAAAAAAATTGTACAGCTTTCTTAGGTAATACACTACCAATTTGATTATTATATTTTTTGAATTATACTGAGCTTTCACTGATAGATAAAACAAAATGACTGAACCAAAAAATATTGTCAATTCAAACATTTAGCTCAGTTATTATTGTCATAGTATCTTATTGCCTACTATTATACATACATATCTTCATGCCAGGTCCTGCTACCTGCTGTTATTGCATTTATAATTTTGTTCAGTATGCTTCAAAGATGCTTACCTAAGCTAGTCGCTGTAGTAGTTGTAGGTTTAGAGAAGCTTAATCCAGTACTCAAAGTTGATGTCGTCCCCAAACTTAGTGTTGGTTGAGCTGTAGTTGTTGTGGCTGTACTCAATGAAGACACTGATGTCCCCAAACTCAAAGTAGGAGCTGTTGTTCCTGCTCCCAATGTCGATGTTGTAGAACCCATACTTAAAGCAGGCGCTGATGTTCCCATACCCAATGTTGGAGCTGTGGTGCCCATACTCAATGTTGGTCCTGATGATCCCATGCTTATTGTTGGTTGGGAAGATGTTGTTGCAAAGCTCAATGTTGTTTTAGGCGCGAAGTTGAATCCTGAGCCTGGTGCAGAACTCGTTGATAAATTAATTCCTATTGATTGATTAGCCGTCGATGTGATTTGTTGGGATTGGGTTGCTGGAGAAAAACTTAGGCTCGGCTGTCCATAGGTGAAGCCAGTAGAGGCAGGTGTTGTAGTCATCGATTGTGTTGGTGCCGAAAATGACAGAGATGAAGCTGTTGTTGTAGTTGTAGATAATACTGGGGCTGGAAAATAACAAGTATAAACAAATATATAAGAAATATTTGAAATATATTAGAAATATTCAACACTATACTATCTATAATTTCATGTGTAAAGATAATAGTGTTATTTTTATACTTAGATCTTAAATAGTTGGAGATTCATTAGAGATACAATTTTATTTATAGTATATAACATACCAGCAGTACTTGTAACACCTGATGCTAGAGAGCTTGTCCCACCGAATTTAAACCCGCCGCTGAAGCCGGACTGTCCGATGCCAAGTGCTGTTGAAGTCTGTGTAGAGCCCAAATTTTCTGTACTTGTTGCAACAACTGAGAAGAATGATTGTGTTGTTTGTGGCACTGTAGCTGTTGTAGCCTGGAATGAAATCATATAAGTTTGCATTTGAACTTGATGTAAAGATAAAAATGGAGTAAGTTGAAATATGTATTTATGCTCAAAAACTACACAATTTTTTTCTCACCGTTGGTTGTTGTGGCGCAGAGAATCCAGACGTGGGTGTAGTGAAGGAGAAAGCACCAGTTGTGGATGGCTTGTTGAAGGAGAATGATGGACTACTAAATGGCAGTGCTGAAGCTGTTGCTAAAAATGTACAACAGACAATTATTTAAACAAAATTATTATTTTATATATGTTTTAAAAAAGTCTTTTGAAATGATCTTTTCAATATCGTTAGTTTTTTTTTATTTATTTATGTGAACAGTAAGAGAGAAGCAGGTAGCAGTTAGAAGTAGTCACTGTCAATGGTGAACATTTACAGTGAGCCACTAACAAGATTACTTGTATCAGAGAGTAATAGTATAATTAGTTGTGTATAAGAATTTTTAAGGTAATAGGAGGATACAAAAAATATTTTGTATCTAGTTCATTTCATGTAAATATGAGTGCAGCTACAATTAGCTAGTATCATTAAATGTAGTAATGATCCTGGAGTAGAATGTGATCCATAAACTTTTTCTACCACAACATTTGAGGGACTTCATTTACTCACTCACTATATGTACCGTTTACACCAGAACTAACTTAGAGAGCACTAGACTTTGTATTATTTGAAGTCTGTGATATGTATTAAAAGTTCCTCTTTATTGACTGACCAAGTTGTGGTAGCAGTAAGCTGTCTACCATTTTTGTACTTGAATACATGATAGGATAATTAACTTATATACAAAGCAGACTGTATATATTTGATACACTAAGGAAGAAGAAATGAATGACATATATACATACTTTGCGCAGGTGTTCCGAAAGCAGGTGCTTGAGGTTGCTGCTGTTGCTGTTGTGTTGGTGCGCCAAATGATAGATTTTGAGGAGCTTGTTGCTGCTGCAAAATACGAATAACAATATTAATAATATTTGGAGACATTTCTACACATACATAACTATTGATACCAAAGTAGACTCAAAGAGATCCTGAATTATGGTAACTAGACAGTTGATAAACTTTATATATACAGGGACATGTGTTTATAAGAAACTTTTAAAAAGGCACATAACAAATACTTGTATTCATCATAATTATAAATATTGTAATGTATATTTATATATCTAAATAAAGATAAACAATAAACAACCATAAACGTTTCTCACAAGTCTTTATTATCCTAAAGGGCTGAAGATACATCAATATATAAGTAATGTGTAATGATAAATGTTTATCAATATTTTCATCATCAATCTGTTTAAGTCCACAGCTGGACATAGGTCTGCCTGAGGGATTTTTGTCTAAAAGCTTGCTGGGCATACAGATTGGACTTCACAGAGCACTTTTTGAACTACCTACACTGTTGCCCATAAAAATAAATTGTATAATATGATAAATATTCTAGGTAATATTAATAGTTTGCTAGTTTTGTGACAGATTTTTGAAAATATTCTTTTATTACATTGGCTGCTTGAACATTGAAGCAAAAGAAAAACTAGATACAGAGTACTTTCTTGAGCAAAATGTTTATTATAATACCTGCTGAGTTGTTGCACCAAAACCAGGGCTGCCAACAGTTTGATTAGGAGGTGAACTAAAGTCAAAATTTAGTGGCTTGCTTCCTCCAAATGTGGCTGATGATGTTGTCGCTGGAGAGACTGGAAGTAATAAATATGAAAGTAAGATCAGACCTGTATCCCTATAGAGTTTACATATTAATATATTTAAACCCCCTTGTGCGACACTGTCCCTTTTGCAAAAAGTTACAAAAATGAATTAAATATGTAATAATTGTCCTAAAGCACTCCTTTACTTGATGTGATAAAGTAACTTTTGTAGTACGAAAAGTTGATGTAGTATAAGCTATACATATCACATATGTTCTAAAGTCATTGTCTTGTGAGGTGTCAACGTTTTAAATGCTTCTCCTGAAAAACTACATTTTTGCATAAGTGACAGTGTCACTCCGGGGATGTGATGTGTTTTATCAGCTACATTTATATTCCACTATGGAATATTTGTGTGTCTTTGTCATACACCAAGCATTACAATAAAGCAATACAATACATTCAGGTTCCGAGCTACTATTATAAAATCTAAGTTTGTAAAATTAAATAGTGTCTGACCTGGAAATTGAACCCAGGACCTCTTGACTAGCAGTTACACTTTAACGAACGTGACCAACAACGTGGTCAATAATATTAATGAATATCAATATTTTAATAAACAACACAAATTTTACGGCTAATTAATATTCCAATATATTCTAATACATAAAAGAAAAGTAACTTCATTCCTATAATTGCTGAAGAGGTAGGCAGAGGAATGTAGAACACTCCCACCTTTCACCAGTTATGTTTATGTCCCACTATGGAATAGTGATGAGTCTATTGCATCATGCACATATCCAGACTCCGAACAACTATTAGATAAGCAAAATGATAAATTTTGTAGTGTTCGACCTGGGAATCAAACCCAGTCGATTGGCAGTCACACTTGCAACCAACATTAACAACGAGGCAGTCTAATAATTTGTTTTTTAAATGGTACTTACCCATTAAACAGAGACTACCTATCCACATTTCACTGTGGCACTTATGTTTAGGTACATAAGGTTACTAACCTGACTTGTAACAGTTGCTGTGTGTGATTGTAGATGGATATTCTCCAATTAATGTGACAGTGCCAGAAAAAGTCTCAACTTCTATGGCCAGTTTGTTAATAGCATTATAATAAGTATTTGTATCACGGCCATACAAATTGGTATATGAGCTAATTGAGGGGCCAAAGACAATGGGATTGTCCTCAGTCAGTATTGCTATTTAAGGTATTTTAGTGAAACAAATAATAATAGCAATGAACACAGCAAATTTTGACTCACATAAGTTTGATGACGCTGCAGTTGTGGTTTTAGATCCAAACATAAAACTTCCAAATGTTGAACTACCAAAAACATTCTGTTTGTTATCTGTAATATAAATAGATTGATAGCATTATTATTTACAATATACTTTATATAAATCCTTAATGATTAATGTTTAATATACAAACCTTGGCCTGTTGTAGACCCCACTGGGAATCCTTTGGATGCATCACCACCTCCAAATAAGGAGCCTGAAATAGTTATTGGTGGTTAATAAGACTGTTTAATATACTGTAAATTATTAGACACACTGAACGTAAACCTCCATTAAGAGGTTTTCATCCATTTTTACCATACTGAGCATGCAGGTTGGTGATTGCAAAATAGATATTCACTCTGCCTATGCTGCTGTCAGTAGGCGGCCAGGGCATTTAGCGGCCTTTTTTAAAAACCTCTAAGGGGAAGCATAGTTCATCAGAGACACGGTCATGGGTACAGCACAGGACTTAGACAATCTTCAGTCTGTTTTGCAATTATTTAAAGCATAAGATAACCATTACGGTCTTAAGGCTGGTAAGCTGTTTAATTATCAGTTAATTATTAAGAATCAACACGATATTTATTAGCAAAAAATACAATGCCAACTTTGAATTAAGGTTTCAGAGAGATATAATAGAGATAGAGAGACATCGTTATTTCGCAAAATATTTGTATCAATTATGTGTAACTCATTGAATTTACGTTTAACCACGAAACCATTTCGAGGTTATGTTTCAAACAAACCAACAATGTTACTATATTTTATTGAAACCGTTTATTGTATAATATTTATATGCAATGTGACAAGTTTAAATTGAATTTTGTCGTAAAATATAACCTGTCGACTGTGTTGTTGTTCCGAATGTATTTCCCGCGGTTGTAGTGTTCTGCCCAAAGTTGAACATTTTGCTTGGTTTTTGCAAATACTTAAACTGTAAGTGTATAATTATAAAGGGCTAATTTTAGTGTTCTTAAATATTTATTAAATTGGAATAAAGTCCTCAATGTTTCTTCTGAATATTGTACACTAAACCACAAACAGATATAGAAATGGATGGAATACCGCCATTCTTTGTTTCTAATTTCTATTCTTATAGACCTCATTTTGACATTCTTTACTATGCAAAAGTACTGACTTGATACAGCCACTTATAATAATAGACGGTCTAAATTACAATTTATGAAATTTATGAAATATTTATTATATCTCTTATCATTTGCTATAATAGTTGTTACCACACTTTAATAAACGTCAGTATATTAATAACTTAATAAAATTATGCTATAAACCTTCAAATAACCATCAATTTTAGTGAGTTAACCCTTTCACGTCCAAAGGAAACAATTTTCCCTTTCATAAAATTCGTAATTTAAGTATTATTTTAATTATTACTTCATCTGTATTTTTTTTAATGAATGTCAGTATAGAACGTATTTCCAAAGCCAGAAATGCATTCCTGAACATTAAAAAAAAAAGAAATGTTAAATTTTGTTGGTGCTAACACATAAAAATTCGCGGGCTTAATAAAAGTCTAAATAACTTCAAAGTTATTTAGACATTTTAGACTTTTATTAATAAAGTTACTGGGTTTCTTCTCGTGTTTTATATTATTTGGTAAGTACAATTTAATATTACAATGAAGTTACCTGCAGATTATGAGCATAAATACTTAAAAATATCAATTTTTCATAAGGTCTACATTTTCCCCTGTGATCCATAAATGGCACGTTTATTGTGGTATTAGTGTATCATAATTTATTGATTTCTAGTATTTTTGTTACATTTCTCTTTATATATTTTTTCAGAAATCGCTAGAAAAGAGTGCAAAGAATTTCATATTCGAGATGAAGATATATTGCAGTTGTTAATTTGATTCTAAAGCATTCTAAATGGATCCTAAAGTCTCTAATGCATTCTAAAGCAGTTCACATGTTGACCAATTTCATATTTCCGGCGCATACTAGTACGGTGAAGAGGAGGCAGGCAGGAACTATTCAAAAAATAAACGTTACCAGTCCGGAAGTGGTTATGTGGTATAATAAATATATGGGCGGTGTGGACCTTATGGACCAACGCAAAGTCTGTTATAAGGTTGACCGCAAAGCTAAAATAAAATATTACTTGCGCCTATTTTTTATTTTCTCGACATAGCTATGAATATCGTTTATTTAGTATACACAAAGTTGCATAAAGCACATATTATTATGTCAAAGGGCCATTTCTGGGCAGTCTTGAGTAACGGCAACACGTAGCATGAGATCTAATTGATAATTTTACTTGTAGACAGCAATCAAGGCCAACTCTAATCTCCCCAGGAAAGTTTCGTATTAGTAAAAAACGCAACTTGCCAGCCCACAACACGCAAAAAGCGGGGAAAATGAAAAGATGCGAAAAATTGTGCTAAACGGCGTGTAGAAAATAGGACACATAATATATGTATGTGTTATATGCAATGTCAACTTATGCTTCACAAATAAGCGAAATTGTTTCGTAGAATACCATAATTAACACTTCTTTATTATTCTTCTTTCATTTTTATTTCCATTTATTGTGTTATAAAGCAATGAATAAATAAATTATAAAATTGACTGCCTCGTTGGTCGTGTTGGTTGCAAGTGCAACTACCGATCGGGAGGTCCTGGGTTCGATTCCCGGGTCAAACACTACAAAAGAATTTTTCTAATTTAGAATTTTTCTGATTTAGAAAATTTCTAGACAATTTTCTAAATGAATTTCTAGAAAATCTAAATTAAATTACAATTAT
>DWEJ01000750.1:0-15099 GCA_018245835.1 Mysoria sejanus stolli
GGTAAAACTCATTCGCGCTTTCGGCCCAAGACTCTCTCGCAAGGGTACGTCATTTATAAATAAATTCATTTGTCACTTGCCAACGATCGAGTGCCCGGTCAGGACATGGCCTCATATATCCAATGATCTCAGTCGAACCGAGATGTGTTTGTTACGCGTTACGATCCGAGTGTTATTCAATTCATAAAGAGAACCAATACACAGGTCTTAGTTAATGTTGTGATCGCTTTTTTGTTAATATCAATTGTTGTTGATGATTGAGAACGCAAGGAGCACAACAAACGTATTATGTAGTATTAGTGTTTGCTATATATTCGTTTGTATTGCTATGATTATGTATTTATAGCTACATCTGATAATAGTGTCCAAAATTATTTCACTAATGAATAGAATCTGAAGGCATTCATTGTAAATATTCTATGCGGCCACGCCCAATCTGTTTATTCAAAGCTATGCAAGAATGAAATTCTTCGAATTATTTTGCATATCTCTGTTGGCTGTTTAGCCAATATATCAAGGTTTATTAACCTGTACAGATATTATATTTTTGGGTATGATTTTGTGTACCAAGAGCAAATAAACAACGAGTGACTGAACAGATTGTTTACGTTTTCCCAATGAGAAGTCACAAATTTGTTTTAATTGGTGACTAAGAACTGATACTTAATAAAGACGCAAGAACTAAAAAAATATGTAGTGGACGATATGGTAACGTGTTTGAAATTAGATAAACGTATAATTATAGATGTGACACTTTTGTTTTAAATAAAATTAAAAATCATTTGATCTACGATTATCGTCACAACCATGATCTCGCCCGGCTCTAGACGACGTTGATTAACATATTTAAATATTTCCTTGTTTTGCTACGTAAAAGAAATTATCACCAATAGTTTATCGATGTCGAAACATAAAACGAAAACTTAAACACAGTTTTACAGATATCCAAATAACTCGCAATAGTTTCCTCGCACAGACTTATTACCTTACAAATATAAACAACGACGCTGATGATGCCACAACAGATAGCTAAATTGACCGTGCTTCTTATGAATGAACTGGCATTCGTTGTGGACTCGGGGTTACATAATGGTTTCTATGTGGTACGCTCGAGCGCAGCACCAGCACTGAACATTTCGTCCGAAGGCCGCGGGCACAAAGCGTGTGCGCTGTATCACTGGCCACGCGCGCCTCGCGATTTCCTGTTCGGCAACTATCGACTTACATCACTATCGTTTTCTGTCATACTCTACGCGCCTGTTAGAAGCTTGTAAAGGGGGTCTGACTCGTTTCTATGTGCCGGCCGTTCGTCATTGAAGTCATGTTACCGGAATTATTATTGCGCCCGATCTCACGGGTCCAAATTCTTCCTTATTAATAATTTATTCATTTTTTTTTCAACAATGGCGCAGTCATCTAGTGTAATTAGTTTCTGTGTTGCGCAACTAACGAGCATAAAATAATTTCATGGATTCTATCATAAATTGCAACCAACTTGAACAGAACGTTAAAATGAAAATGGTCAATACAATTAGTTGAATCATTTCAGTTCTGTAAGTGGAGCATGAAACTGTCGCGAGCATAAACATATGGCGTGAGATTTTCTGCGATTGTAGTCAAACGAAGCGAGTGACAGAAGCGGCCAGCCTCGTAGCCTGAACGCATCGAGCCATGCTGCGAACGGCCTGCTTACCTGACTATTTAATTGTTATCTGCATTCTTGCCGCTCTGATTTATTTATCTACTAGCGGCAGTATGTTTAAAACATTGCATCAAAACATATTAGAAGCTTATCAATCGTAATGAATTCGGTTTAGGTATATTCTTCCTTTAAATATCATAGTTTATATCTAAAATTGACTTGATCATTTATTTGTTACAAAACAAAACTATTTCTACATTTAAATGGCAATCCAATAAAAAAGTGTCAAATAAATCGAATAAAACAGCACAGTGGAAAGTAAAATGTCAGAAGACTAGCCAATTTGCACTTTCATTGACATTTATGAACACAATGAATATTTTACACAAAGCTGCGAAAATAAAATGAACGATAAGATTCGAGAACGATAACTTCGACATGTCATTTATGGATATCGAATAAATAGTTCAACATTTCCGACAATTCCAAGATTGTTCAAGGAACATTCTCAATTACATGATACTTAAAGCACAATATGTAACACTTGCTTCTCGCAAAATTATTCCGTTTTCAATTACCCTATGCGACATATGTACGTATCACACGACAGATGTTCTAAGTGTTCAAGATCGCCAATAAAGTAAATAGCCCTATGAACGGTTAAAGACACACGTGATAATTCTCGAATGATAAATTAATTGAAATCACCCTGTTAGATGACAAGAGCAAGATAATTTACAGCTTAATGTTTTCAAATCTAAATAACGTGGCAATGAATAGGTAACAGATCTAATTTGAAATAAGATATTTGTGTTTGCTTATGCTAGTAAATGTTTACAAGCCTTCAGTAAGAAACGAAGCGAAAATCCCATTAAATTTTTTCCACGGCATATACACCTAATAAACATAATGATGGTAGTTGTGTAAACCAGAGAAAATTAAAGTCTCACCAGTGCACAATACTGCTGATAATTACATGAACATATTTGACAAATCATAAAAAAAGAAAATTACAAAAACAACGATAACGTCAATGTTCTAAAAATAAAATATCAAATAGCATTTAAATAAACAGAATATACAGGACATGATAAATTCTAACTGAATTCGTAAAACGAACTGAGATAAGCATTGAACAAAAGCTATCGCTTTAACAAACGCAGTCTAAATGTAAAAAGTACATTTAATAAGTGACATATCATTGTTTTAATGAACATCGCTGACGTTACCTCTTTATAGTTGCCTCATGGGAAACTTTAATAATACATTATAAATGCAGGTAAATTTATATTAAATAAATGTATAAAATTGTAAGCTATTACTTTAACGGCCCT
This sequence comes from Mysoria sejanus stolli, assembly GCA_018245835.1. NCBI lineage: Eukaryota > Metazoa > Arthropoda > Insecta > Lepidoptera > Hesperiidae > Mysarbia > Mysarbia sejanus. The sequence continues at coordinate 2,977 of DWEJ01000750.1, forward strand.
GAAATTCATATACGTAATTTATAAAATTAAATACAGGTGAAATGGCTACGTGTATTCAAACATTTTCATGTTTTTTTTTATTTTGTTTGAATGTTAACAGGTGTTCCAAGCTATTGTTCGTTTAATTGCTCGTGTAATTCAAAATTTTTTTATCCTTCGAGAATTTTATAATAATATTCTTAAGTTTTATTTGCATCATTTATATATGTATATGGTTTAATATTGTAGTAGTGTTATTAAATTCGCCGATCCCAAATTTTGCCGAGACTGACAAAATGTCATAAACTTAAAGTATACAGATTTTTTGTAGGTACGTAATAATATAAAAACACAATAAAATCAAATTATAAAGAAGTGGAAATCCTACGTAGATATCATATTATTATTAACACCGTTTATAGCAGTCTGCTGCAGAAAACTTACAAGATTTATTACAAACTTGTCTAGTATGGAATAAATAAATTTTCTTTAAATTATCAAGTAAAAAATGTACATGAAATATAAACTTTTATAAGAATCACCCTACATTTTCCCACATTCCAAGTACTTGAAAATAGAAATATAAAAATCATTTTCACTCAAAAAACTTCATAGAATAATACATACATACACACGTACAAAAGTTTTTATTGAAACAGTAATCCAAGATATTACACCTACCCACAATTATGCAGGTTTTTTGTAGAGCTTTACAAATTCAAAACATATTATGAACAAATAATGTTTTTCATTTTATTTGTTGAATGACTCATAAACATAAATCCATAATCATGCATTCGCTATGACAAATGCTTCATTATTTACAGCGTCAGTGACAGACCGACAGACACGAGACAGATTCAAGAGCGCTAGCAAAAATCAGGATCAGGTCAATGGTACAGTCAAGAAGTTAATTTATAGCTACGCTATAGCTATTATATATACTTATATTTATATATCTATTAGAAGTTGTTTAATTCAATTATATAAATAAAAAAACAAGCGTAACACAATTGAACTGTATTACAGTTTTTGTATTATCATCGTCCGTCTCTGAATCAATATCTAAAAGAGCGCAAAGTAAATAATGTAATCATTAATGTAAACGATAATAAATTTAAATACGGGTCAAAATTGACGGGTAATTATTTAAAACCGAATACAGCCTGAACAAATAGCGATCGTAGATATTTTCGTAACTTTCAGTTATTTGGCAATAGACGGGGAAAGTTGGAACTTTTTTCCCAATCCTACGCTCCAGTAGGCCAACAGTGGCGGTATATAGTTTCATAGTTTGCAACACCGATATCGCGCAGTTTCGTAAACGTTCAACGTTAACGTCTATTTCACTTGTTGTTTCCGGCGACAACACAAATTAATTGTCATCTTGGCTAATCTTCGCTTTCACGATAATACACGTTTCGTTTTACGATCCACTGCTCCACTGGCTTTTAACATCAACTTGTAAGTTAATATTATAGCTGCCGTCGCTATAACTTCCGCTATTCAACCGAGATCATATTCGTTTCTATTTTCAGCTTAACGAGTAATTTTTGCTTGATGTTCATATTTTGCTCCTAATGGTTCGTTATGTTCCACTATTGTATCGTAACTGTTAATTGTATAATTAAAATCACTGATACTAAAACAATCATGACCATCGCGAGCGATTCTCCTCTAATCAACATTGTAACATTGACTGTATTACACGCTGATTTAAATCGAGAAGTGCAATTATCTTCAATTATACGGCGCTACCATTCACTCCTTGCGGTTCCTCCGTTTACAGTGACATGCTGTCATAAACACCATTAACAGACTAAAACAATCTAGAATTGGAATGGATCTAGTAAACGATAATAATGTTACTTGACCATTCTAGGTTGGTACGTGCTTAATTAGTGTGGGCAGAATTATGTAACGTGTCGGGCGTATTTCTTTTATGATCCGACCTTGAGTCGTACACTTGATTCTTGTACAGATTGAGATATTTTTATAGCCACTTGTTTACATATCACCACATCTAACTGCAATGTTTCCTGTTTATAACTAATTTCATTTATTTGTGATTCAATTTACGTCATGTTTGTTGATTTATCAATCAATGCTTGAGGATCAGCTTTCCGCTTTGTGGTTACGCCCACCTTACAGATCTATTTTAATCGATTCCTTGACATAATATTGTTATGTTTATTATGTATGCCTATATAAATGAAGCGTATTTATTTTGTGACACGTATAACTTAATACTCTTTTGCAGTATTCATTTATCGTTCATCAGCTATCTTTAATATCGGGTCAATTTTACGGCTTGTTCCCCCAAAAGATATATATTTTGATATTTTTTAAGCAGTTATAGTTAATTATTGCCGATTGTTCATCTTTCAGTCCTACAGAATTACGTCCTGCCTACATTAATCACTTAACCAAAGAATTCTAGCGTTCAAAGTTCAACAACGATTAACATTTCATAGAGTTATTCGCTTCCTTCCCGCAACAAAGCGAGCGAATTATTTCAAACCAGTTATCGACTATGTCGTTAGTACATAACAATTTGTCAACGCTAATCAAAACGACCAATTGCATTATTGCATACCTATGGTTGCAAATCGAGCCATATTCGCTTAGACAGATCTGCGTACCACTGAACCAGCAGTGCGGCTTAAAATTAATAAGACACTTCAAAATCAACGATCCAAATAAGTCGGTAATAACAGTGTATTATAACATTATAGAGCGAGATTACAAAATCAACTGTCCAAAGCCGTAGGTAATAAAAGAATAGAGAACTTTAGACCCGTATTAACATTACCCGAAAGCAATTTGTTAATTGATAAATCTAGTGAATAGTAACAGATTTTTTTAATGTAGCGATATTTACAGGATCAAACAAGACGTGACATGGCCAGTAACTTTCATTTCTAGTAGAAATTTTAACTATAGGTTAATATTTAAAATAAAATTAGTGTATATAATGAAAGTTTATGTAGATGAAATATATTTATAAGAAATCAATAATGTACAAATACAAATCGTAACGTCAGTAATATCTAAAGCAATTAATTAATTAGTACCGCCTTCACTTAAACTAAATGAATAAAGTAAGAGGTGAATAGAGCATTAAAATAATTGTTTATTTGCATGTACGTATTTCCGGAATTTTGTTTACTGAAAAGTTCGAGTGAAAGTGGGGTTTAATCGAAGCGAAGGCCAAGACACTTCAGACAACTTTTATATAAATTAAAATTAAACATTATTTGTCAATAATATTAAAACTTTTCTAACATATTAGATGCATCTAAAACCCTAAAAATAATAATATGAAAGAAAACACATTATTGCATTTGAGCAATTTCCGTAAAGTAGCGCCATCTAGGTATATAAAGTGGAATTGTGTAATATCACCATCTAGTGGCAACTTTAAGAAATAATTTCTATGAAAATAATAAATGTTAGCCTTGACCGCTAGGCTGTGTTCTGTATATATAACACCAAATCCATGGTTTTCCTCTGATCAAATTTCTAGCAATACATACATACATATGTTTTCATGATTAAATTTTATTACGTATGGTTCTGTTATTTTAAGAGTATGATATAATATGACATCAGAGGTTTATTTTTATTTAAACATAGCTGTCGATTTTGTTCGAATTACAGTTAAAATATTATGAGTAAACAAAACATATAAGCGCATTGAAAATGAGGAGGGTTTCATTCTTCTTCAGAATTTACATGTAGCCAAGAGTATTTTCACATTAACCCTATAAACGCGATATAATGCAAGACATGTAAGTGCACCGTCACGTATGGTTTCCCGCGCACAATGGCGGGCGAGACGGCCGCGGTCCGCTGCACGCGCGCCGCCCTGAAATCACAATGGCGACTTAACATCATCTGTCAAACCGCACCACGACGAAATGACATGTATTTAGTCACAGGAAAGACGAAAATCGCTTGTAACACACGTTTCAATTTGTTAATGAAAAATTATACACGATTTGCCGTCCAAGAAAATTCATGCTGTAAAAAAAATCCTTGACAAAATGTGTTTTGTTTGCAGGTACTTATCCTTTCATAAAAGAAAATTAATAATAGATATTCTCATATATGCACTTTTTTATTTTAAAATAAGGGGAACAATAATTTACTTTTTAAACCTTACTTATTGTTAGTTCTTACAATGTAAATATGTATTATATACAGGAAGTCTGTACAATTATGTATATTTTTATGTTAATTTACAATACAGTACTAATTATATCATTATAACAATATTATGTATAACAGTGAAGAAAACTACGAATTAAGCTTATGTTAAAAAACCTGGATATAAAATTACTCAGCTTGTATAGGCGCTCATTAGCGAGATATTCCAATTACACTGAACAGCAACAAAAATAAATTAAATAATTAAATTTCTGAAATAATCTGAACATTATTAAATAAAACATTAAGAATATAGTGTGAAATAATTTATTTTGTAATTTACATTACTTCACGTTTCCCGCGCTCAAGGAAATGTTGGCTCTTTGTTCTCACTCCTTTTTTATTCAACTTATTAGCATACCAGTTAATTAGAGATAATTTAATTTTTTATAGACATCCTTTTTAACAAGCGCTGAGAAGCTTAATTACGATGTAGGATATTGTAAAAGCAACTGCGACTTTATTATTCCCCACCATCCTTGTCAATATTATCAGTCGTTTTATTGTTTCATTGTGATCACGGGTATTAACTCAAAATGAATAACGTTAAATCATAATGTAATTATTTTAGCCCTAGTTACCTATAATCAGAAAGCGTATTTATACTTGTAGATACTGTTTTACTTTAAATGATATGATTATCATTAATGTTAGGGACAAGAGGTGTAGTTTATTAATTTTTACTCATAAATATGCATTAATAGGCTCATCAATAACTCTACAAGTAAAGTAGGTAAGTTGCAAAATCATCACAATGCTTGTGATTGTCAATACCGTAAGTGAGAACATTCTGTAGCACCAAAACTAATTTTATCTCAGTTTACGTTAAAGTTTTATTCAATTATACATGAGTTTTAACTGAAACGATGTAACAATGGAACCACGTTCGCTAACAATGAGCTCAGCGCTACTAGCGACGCTTGCTAAACGACGCCACAAGAGGTGCTTGATCGTCTTTTAAACGATCTTGCGTTTGTATCGCAATTCTAATGCCACGTTGCGTTATTTATCGTGCCAAGGTCGCGTTGCGACAGGCTTTCTAGCGGCGTCGACTGGGACATCTTTCGGTGGACCAACATTAAATGTCTTAATTCGCATTTATTTAAATTCCTCTCACCTCACAAATGTTTTTGACCATTGAAAAGAGGCTTGAGAGACGAATGCTGATAATACGACATTATAAATCAACCAAACACATTTACAATTGGTACAATAAATCGATTTCAACGAATTTGCCGCTAGCGATGATATTGAAACGTTAATAGTTAATCGGCCGGGTGCAACCTTGCCTTCCTTAGCAGAGTCGATTTTCAATTTGGCATAGATAGAGACTAATGAACCGAGAACATTATGGCGGACCTCAATTTCGTATGATTTCACTTGCTCGTATCGTGCGCACGGAGAGCGTAGCCTCACGAAACTACAATTCAGCTCATCTTACAATTAGTCGAAACAATATGTAAAGGAAACGTATCTACGGATATTATCACTTTACTAAATTTCGGCTCGGAATTATTCAAAAATGAGAAATAATTTTATATCGCATGTTAGTAATCTCCATAACTCACACTATTCCAGTGTACCGTTAAATAAAATTACAAAATTAATATCGTACTTATTTACATACATGTTACTAACATGTTTTTTAAAAAAAATTGTATACATTGTTATAATATACATTGCTGTAGAAGCTAAGGTGTTTAAGAATCATATTAAAGAACTAATTAATGTAACCTGGTCAAGTTTTACTATGGTTTCATATATACTCGATATATGATAATTTAACGATGTATTTTGAATGTTAAAGAAATGTGATGTACTTTTAAAAATAGCAGCGAAGACCATTGCAGAAAACACATTAAAATATACTCCGGTAAAATATACTGTTTTACATAACCAACTATCTTTTTTCAGTGCTGGAATGATGGGCGAGGGCCTGCTGACGCTGACGTACGGCAAGCACCACGCCTGCATCCTGAACGAGGTGGGCGCGGCGTGGCGCGGCGCCAGGTACTCCGACCTGGTGCTGGTTTGCGACGACGCCGTGCCGCTAGCCGCGCACCGCATCGTCATGGCAGCTGCTAGCCCGCTTATCAGGCAAGTGCATCATCATCGATTCCTTCACAGTTCCGCTCTTGGACACGAGCACATTAAGCAAAAAGCTAATATATGCACGATTCACAATTAGCATTTAGTAATTCAACGGCAATGTAAAGATTTTTATGAAGGAATTAATATTTGAGAAGTGCCAAAAAAGCGCGATGTAAATGTATGTAAATGATTTGCCTTGGTGATGGTTTAATTTAATTAGTATAACAAGATTTTTATCAGAATGAAATTAAAAAGGGGTCTTTTTTAGCTGCTGAATAACGAATTGGAGAGGATAATGGCATCACAACGTAACAAAGTTGATTAAATGTAATATTTCTTAAATTTCAGGAAAATTCTCGATGACACGCCCTCGGTCGAAAATCCAGTCACAATTCACATGTCAGGTATAAGCAGCACCTTAATGAAGCATCTCCTCGTCTTCCTATACAGTGGTCAAGCCTACATTGAGGTAAGTATTTTCAAACATAGCTCATTTATAGTTTATCTAACTTAACTAAATTAAATGATTTAACTTAATATCTTACCTGAATTAAATATATCATGATTGTTTAATTACATATCATCCTCATATTTCAGTCTGGCGAAATTGATGATATGCAAGAACTATTTGAACTCCTAGAAATAAAGTCAGACGTATGGAAATCTACAAAGGAACGCCAGCAAGCTGAAGAACGTAACAGATCGTGCGAGAGAAAAGCAAAGAACCTAAAAACGGATATTAATAGCAACGAAAGCAGTAAACACGATATTCCATCAGGATCCTCACATTCAGAGAGTGATAGAGTCACGCCCGGCGCTAGTTACAGTAAGGACAAAGATCAAGGGGAATCAGAATCGTTAAGTATAAAAAAGGAAAATATGTCAACGAGCAGTAATGATGAGAGGGAAGATGATGACCATGATGGAGAAAGAGATAAAGAATGTGGCAGGTTAACATCAAGGCGGCGGAGTTCCTCCAACCCAGTCAATTTATCACTAGCAAGAAACGACAACACTGGCAGTGAACACGATGACTCACAAGACTTGGACGTCGAAACAGTTGCAGCAAAGGTAACATTTAAAGATATATTTTATTTTATTTTATTTGTATTATTATGAAAGAGAAGTACACTCGCCTATCTTAACCAAGTAAGTCAGATACTGAAGAGGAAGTGAGTTTTCGGAACCACTGTTCATATTTATTTATTTCTATAAACTGTATAATCGCAGTAATAAAATAGGTCATATGAAACATAATAGATATGAACACTTTTTACTACGTTACATCACGCATATAATCCCCGAAGAGGAAGATAGAAGAGTATAGTACATTCCCACGTTTCACCTGTTACGTAGGTACGTCTGACTTTGAGCTACTACTAAAAATTTTTACTAGAAAATCTAACTTAGACCCTAACTTTGAAAAATCCAATAGTACATAACTCGAAATTTGAACTCAGGACCTTTCGATGGGGAGTGGCGCTTACAACCACTCAACCAACGAGTCAATTTTATAAAATCTACAATAATACTAAAATGGTATATGGTTTATTAAATTTCTTTTTCGAATTTTACAGAATATTGGAAGAAGACGGTCTACATCATCCAGTCAAGAGGATCCGCCACCAGAAACAGTATATCGAAGACAACTATTAAGTGACCGTTTAGGTAGAGCAGAAAGGCCTAAAAGAAAATCACATTATCTTGAAGCGGAAATTGACCCCAGAGCAGTTAAATTAGAGGACTACGCACACCTAAAACCGCCCGATCAAGACATCATGTCACTCGTACAGACATCACCAGAAAACTACGTTGTCACACCGCATCGGAAAAGAAGACCCGGATTTCACAACTCACCATCACAAAATCCACCTTTTGTACCTTTTACTCCCGGTTACTTAGAGGAGATACATTTACGGTACGGACAAGGTACAGCATTGGCTGGAGTCGCTGGTGCTAGACTTGGCCCCTTACATCCCTTAAGTACGTCAGCACCACCATTTTTACCAGAAAGAAGCGCTACACCACCAGCTGTAGGTCACGATGAGGCTCTTAAATATCGACCACCAAGCGCGGGGTCGTGGGGCCCGTGGCTATGTCAACCACAAATGGGTGGCGACGAGCCGCCATCAACAGAACATGAACAGGGTTCCAGCAAACAAGCACCGGTTCGTGAATACCGCTGCGAGTACTGTGGCAAGCAATTCGGTATGTCGTGGAATCTCAAAACGCATCTTCGGGTCCACACAGGCGAGAAACCATTCGCGTGTCGGCTTTGCGTCGCTATGTTCAAACAGAAAGCCCACTTGCTTAAACATCTATGTTCGGTGCATCGCAACGTCATATCCTCGAGTGAGAACGACGGTCGGACGAACACGCCGGGACGGTTCAACTGCTGTTTCTGCCAACTCACGTTTGAAGCGTTACCGGAACTAATTAGACATCTTTCAGGACCGCACAATAGCTTACTTCTCAGCAAAAACTTGCACGAATGACGTCCGCTCGTATGACGCGAGCGCACGCGTACCATTGGACATTGAAACTTCTTCTCTCGGTCAGAGAGTTCAATTGTGATATGTGTTTAAAAGGTTATAATGATAAGTGATTAGTTTTAAGTGGAATGATATCGCAGAGCGATACTCATAGTGAAGCATTCGCAGGAGAAGATTGCTGCGGGTGTGATGTTATTGACTAATTTAAAAAGAATCATATTTGCCGAATGGGTCCAAATTGTTATAATTTGTTTAAAAATTATAATCCGGGACCAATACCTTCCGAGATAGTATTTATTTGAGAGTTGTATTTCATTAGTAAATATTATTTAAAGCCACCGACACATTAATTCCTTAAGAATAGAAAATAGACAATAATGTCACAGAAAAGTTGCGAAGCTTGTACAGCCTTTACGTCACATGAACTACCTCCTAATTTAAATCAGTGTTTTCATGAATCTAACGGTGACGCGGCAATACATTGCATTGACTTATGTACACTAAGCACTTGAGGTGTAAAGTCAGTGTTTCTAGTCAGAATTGGAACTTAAAGCTTAGACAAATCATTGAGTTGTTCATTCATTGCGTCGTTATCTATCAAGACTTTTGTATCTGACATTCATGGTGCTTCATTTGTATATCGTCTTATATCTGTTAAAGATTTCATATTTATCCCTTATAAGTATAAATATTGTCTTATGCTATTTAAATTATGTACAAGCACAATATATTTCAATATCTATGTAACTTTTGTCACTACAGTTCCAATGAGTGCAATCTGATCTGACTTTAAATTTCGCAGCTTTTCAAAGACACTTAAAATCTCAATATAGATTATAACATGTATGTATGTAACTTCTAAAGTAAATATAAAAATGTGTTCGTAATATATTATCTTTTTTAATCCTTCAGTTCGTTCGTGCCGAACATATTTGCGATGTGGATGAGCACCAAAGATTTGTAAAGCATGAAAGATGTTTTGGTGTATACAATTAAGAGAAATTATAGGGACCTGAAATGATTTTGATTTGTTAAACTTAAAGTATGTAGGTACCAATTTAATAATCTCACGACTGTAATTAATAACTCATTTCTTTTCTCTAACCACTTCCGTAATTCCACTGTGAGCTGTTTTAGAGTCTTTCTATTTTTTTTAAATATTTTACTACTTTAGTATTAATGTAAACTTTATCAGGCATTATTATCGAGTGGATATATTAACAATATTGTACTTCGATTGAAGTTTCAAGATTTTTGAACGCATGATCATGGCCAGTTATTTTTAAACTGTTATTTTAGTTAAAATTGAATGGTAAATTTCGTTCAATTTTACGTTGGCTACTTTCGTAGTCGTCTCCCGCAATTTAATTTTAAATACGATTTGTCGCGTACAGTTGAATCCGGTAGACACTAACGATGTAATTAGCATGTCTTAATACTCATTTTGTACCGATTAGAATATTAGTAATGTCATTCGCAATAAAAAATATTTTTTGTTTCTGTTTTATATTTCGCATATTATCAATGCAGAATGTGTCTGTAATTTAATAAAAACCTAAAGTTACCAGCGAGTTGTTCAAAACTTAGTGTAATATTGACAAAATTGTCGCAATCGCTTTAATGATATCTTTCGAACGTTACCTATCGTTATACCTGATTTTTGTTTGTTTTATTTTTGTGTTTTTTTTATGTAGCGTCGCGTATTGACGTATTTTGTAATTGGGGAACAACTTAATCTTAAGCATTGTGATTTCATCGTATCCTTAGATAATATCTATGTGATAAAAGATTTTTTTTATTGTAATGCGAAAACGCAGTCTTCCATCGCGTTTTCCAGGTTTTCGAACATTTTTTTACTTGTAAATAGGAGTTAGGCTAAGTGGACACCGCACGACAGAAACGTCCAAATGAAAAAAAAATATATAAATAACTTTCGCTGCCAATTAATACGTAAAACGTAAACTCGAACAAAAGCGTAGATATTAGGGACTTAACCCACCACTAACGAGTAGCGATTGCGAGACAAGAAACAAACACGATTGTAACAATTATTTTAACTCTGTAAGTAACTAATAGCTTTAATAGTCATACGCGCACAGTACAACGGTAACATTACAAACGGACAGAGTGAATTAGAGTATGTATTTTAATATCATTTCCGAAACTCATAACGTTATACTTTAACAACATACAACTGTTATTGCTCTCCAGTATACTCAATTTGAACTTCTAAGCATTTCTGCAAAGCATTCGCCCCAAGCAGCAAGTGGTAAATAAACTTAACTCACTACAGTCATTTACCTTTCATAAGGAATATTAACATATTTTGTTGTTTCGCATGTCAGCTCGTTACCGGTGGGGGACAGTTAGTGAAATCCTTTTCGAAATACTTCCTTAGTACATAAGATCAGTTGTGATATTCCAAGCGGAGAGCCGGGGTTGCCTTAAGCGTAAAATTATCATTCATAATGCGACTCAAAATCCCTATTATTTCATACTTCAATGTGTTTCTTCGTCGGTTTTGTTACAATTGTAATATATACAAGCATAATTATACAAATCAAAAAAGTGCATGTGGAAAATTTTTATGTAAATGACATTATATAAAGAAGTATTGCTTTATGCAAAAATACGAATAAAACATATCTCAAATCCTATTTTATGAGACGTAGAGAATAAATATAGACGTAAACAGTAAACAAAACTCCAAAAATACAATCGTGGTAGCCTCTCAGAACAATTTGTCACATGGAACTAGTGCAAACAGAAAATAAATCTGCAGTAGTCCGAGACAGCCGCAATAGGTTTTAGAAAAATAATTTCGCGTCTTTTTGTATAAAAGAATAAGTAAATGACACTAACATATATCATGTATTATAAATTGTGTGACTCTATCGGAATCGTTTTGTACCTAATTATTATCGTACCAAAAATCAAAATACTAGACAGTAAAAAAAACGTAACGTCACCTGTAATTCCCAAACAAACTTCACCAGGTAAGTTTAAGTCCCGATATGAAGTAGGTGGAGAGCCTTTTGCCAATATTAGATTTTAAATTCGCATTATTGAATATACGTTATGTAAGTACGGTATCAAACATTGCTGATAATAATGACATAACAATTTACAAACTTTGGTGACAAACTTTGGTGACGTAATTGACACACTTATGTAAATTATTTACAATCAATAATTATTGACTAACCTCAGTATTAAGCGGTTGATGCGGTAAATTTGGGAGTCACACAGGTAATTAATTTAATTCTCTCATATCCGCCAAACTGAAACTAGCCGTTAATCCGCTTAAGCTAAGTAGAAAATAATAAAAACTGTTTTAAAATAAGAGTTTTAC
>DWEJ01000751.1:0-15092 GCA_018245835.1 Mysoria sejanus stolli
CTAAAATGCACACGAAAATCTATACTTTAAAAAGTACTTAACGTAACTGGCAAAATGTTTTTTCATCGTCGGCACTGTAAGTACAAAAAACAGGATAAACCTTACTAACAATTAAAACTTAACTACTGTTTTCAAGTAAAAAGGTTATCTTGGCTCAATAAAGGATAGTCTACAAATTATTTTGAAAACTACAATTTTAAATTTAGAAAAATATTTCACATCTCAAAATTTCGTTTTATATATTTTATCTATACGACCAGTACATTTATTAAATTTGAATTAATAGTGCTCTATAATGTACTCTGAAAATATAATGTGGAATGTATACTTGACAAAAGGAACCTTCACACGTTCTCCGCGCGGTACACGTCTGAAACCGTCACCGAGGTAGGTAGAGTTGTCACCGAGGTGTATGGGAGAGCAGAATTTAAGTTCATCTTGGCTCATTGTTTTTATTCCGTCGATTAAGATCGTCCTGACAGCTATAATATATATTATAGAAAGACATTTCAAATAAATATTATAAAATATATATTATAACATATATTATAGAAAGACATTTCAAAGAAATATACAAGACTTTCTTATCTATAATGACGATTATATGTGATTGCAAATCCTATATAAATAAATGATTTTTGACTTTGACTTTGACATAATGATATATTGTAATATATTTTCTATAGTAGCGCTCGAGTGATCACAGAATGAGGCTGTATGTTTAAAAGATCTGGTTTACAACGTCAACATGTATTATGCTGTTAGGTATAGCAAGACATATAATGTGCTAATAATCACCAGGAAAATAGCTATTACAAAATAGCTTCGTGAAGCGTCGACCTCTTGCTCCTTTTTTACGAACGGTGCGCGAACGGAAGAGTATGAAAGTTGGCACACTATGTAGTTCAGATGGGGGATCGTTGCAGAAAGATAGTATTTTATGAAATGAATCATTATAAACACCTTATTTTATCGAAAAACCACCTTTCGCACACTGACTAAACACATGCTTACAAAACACTGTACGTACACGTCAGTAGAGCTGGTCATAATATCGATACAATTATTTAAAAATAGCGATATTTATAACTAATAGTTTGCTGGATGATATATACATAGTTTGATATTGAAATGTAGATATCGAAGGTGGTAATTTTTTAAATATGTTTTTTCCTACTTTTTAATCTCTTCACTTTAAAAAGTACTCTTTTTTATAGTCCTCATTTCTTGATTTTGTTGTATATAGTTTAGTATTGTCTTTTACAATAACCTTAACATTCAACATTGAAATTTAAGTGAATTGTGGTCGAATTTCGACAAGTAGGCGGCCACTAGCAATATTAAAATTAGTACAATATATTGTAGCTGTTTTTGACGACTTTAATAAGCACACGAGGCAGCAGAAATTATTCACTCATTATTAGTGACCATTAAGAGAACATATGATTTTAACGATCACGCATATTACATGTAACATCATTGTGACGTCATTGTTTTCCTTTATTTCCGTCTATGCACATTTTGCACGTACGGTATAATAAATCAATGCTAAAAGATACTAATAATTCATAGGTAAGTATAGAACAAATATATCATATTAAAGTTATAAAAATTTGACAACCTCTATCTCTAGCAGAAGGTATTCTGTTCAAATTGTTAAGAAAAAATACAATACAATTATTCGTCTACTAATTGACTGTAAACCATCAATGAAATTTAATATCTATATCTCATATGCTCTTACGTTGATTTAGCAAATTTAATCTTCACTGAATACATGTTTATTGACGTATATTCTCAACCTTGACTAATGTTATAGAAGTAAGTTAGTTCCAACCCCTTCAACGGCAGTATACGTCCCACACTCGAAACATAAAATTTTCATACAATTTACGGAAGCATCGCCCATAATACAAATTCAACATTACACTAATGCAATACTTTCCAATAAAGATAAAGTTAACAGCGTCGCTGTAAGGTGACAACCTCAACAATACAATGTAACAAACTAAGTATAATTTAAACGCATTGATTAGAAATACACCAAAACTGTTCAGTAAACATCATATCCGGTCTCGCTAAAGTGTAAGAGCGAGTAGGTATTAGGAACTAATTCCGCACACAATAAATTACAGTACGAGAAGCGAGGACTCGCTCGTCGTACACTACGCGCCACGCATTACGTTGCGCCGACAGACCAACACAAACAGTTCGTCAAGGCGATCCACTTTTTTGTCTTAATTTTACAATGGACAGTCAAATCGAAGAGGGGATCATTATACTCGGGACATTTAAAAATTCTGACATTTTGAAAGTTATATTTAAATTTCGCGTAATCATAGCATCTATTAACCAATTTAAAAGACAACCATAGCATTAACTTTCACCGTGAACGAAAACAAAAATATACACGTTTATACTGACTAATGAAATGATTACAGCGACGAAAACCTTACATTAATTTGTTCTAACATCGATGACGTCGGACGGGATTCGTACGGTATACGAACTTCAATATTCTGACCCAAACTATTAGAACTGTACGTTAGTACATGTATCCGTCAAATCATTCTTCAGTTGATTAACACGTTTATTGATGGCGCTTTGTGAAAGAGACCATATTGTAATATATAAGTCCATTAATTCGCCTGCTGTAGTCCCAGTATGTATGTGTGTGCAATAAAAACTTGACATTTAACACACTGCATTCTTACTATAGTATTACCACAGTCAGAATATCTAAATATGAGATATATAACACTGAATACATAAGAAAAATATTTTTTCCATTTATTACAACGGTCTATACATTTCTATGTACAAAGAACTGAACAACAAATGGAAACATAAAGTAGGTTATAGTGAACATAAACAAAATAATGAACACTATTTATTGATATTCAAAATATTTGTGGCAACACTGTCAAATATCAACGATAATATTCTCTATATACAAATAAATACTTCATCTATCTTGCATAGTTATATTACAATAATTACATTCTTAATTAATATAATATGAATTATTTGTTAACAAACAAAACCGATCATAATTAAGTAGATAGGTACATCGATTTTTTTACCTAAAACTCGGAGACAGCCAGTGTTGCCACACAACAAACATGATTCTACACATTAATATTAAATACATTACACATAACATTATAAACAACATTTATCTCACTGTTCAATTATTAAATATTTAATTAATAAAAACATTTAGGAAACTACAACGACGAATACAGTATATTAATCGAATTCTATTATTTCGACATGAATTTTACTTTCATATTTGAAAAAACTGTTATAAAAATAAAATGAACATTTTAATTGGTGCTCTACATAATTTTCAAAAACATTTTTCGTTTTGAAATTCGAATAATTTTTTAGTTTATAGCGTCTCGAAATTATGACTTTAGATTATCTCGTTCGTATATTTGTCAACGTGACATTAACATCAAGACGGCGTAAAAATGACTACAGACATTTTAAAAACTAGGTGTCGTGATATGGAACACCTAAAACACCTAGAAGGTTCCATTGGTATCAGGAAAAGACAGACTTTTTTATGACACGTTGTGCCTATAAAATGAGACAACTTAAATGATCTATTTACACGCGCATAGAAGCAAATCACCTAGATCAATTCCAGGGCATTAAGTATCTAATAAATTCAGTCATAATACAGGGTCCTGAGTTTTCAACAGTTTCAAGGAAAACATCTGCCCGGGATTAAGCCAGGAAGACTCATTACAATAGAAATCAATAGTTATAATCGTAGCTAAATATCATGTTACTGAAGATGAGAATGACTATCTCAATAATCATAAGGATTCAGTGATATTCATAGTTAGCTCTTCACGGGCATGGAGCCGAGAACGCATCTTGAGTGGTCTCTCTGGACTCGTTTTTAATAAACTCTACTAACTTTTTAAAACTACCCTTATAAACCCCACCACGCCAAATACTTCCGAAATAAATCACTTCCGAAATAAACTTTCACAGCTAGTTTGCAATACTAATATCGTTGGCTATTGGGATTATCAGAGCATTATGTTTGCATAGCTAGGAAAGGTGAAACAAATCTATACTCAACTTACCATGTGAATACAGAATTGAACAGTTAGTACTCTCTTAAAAAGTACTTATAGAAAAGCCAATACCGTAAGGAATATACAATGAATTTCCGTATAATATTACAGCAGTTTTATGACTAATCAAGACTAGATGGTAATGAAAATCGGTAGGAAATTATCATACACAGAAAAGACTGCAGCCACGACAAAGTGATAAAATCTGCATCGTCAGTATTCAATAGTAGAAAGGCAATCGTTTTATAACAATAATATATTGGTAACGGAATTTACTTCACCAGCAAAGATTTTATAACAGAGCAAAATAACATCGAGGGATGCTTTTGAATTACAAATATAATATAAAAAGCGAAATATAGGAGAGACAAGTAATCCTAAACCCATTCTAGTAGAGCAATATTACAGAGCTGCGATGCTCTGTACCTAATCAATTTTTTATCGCGATAGAACATTGCACCAAAGGCATAATCATGTCATGTCCAAAACAGTACCAATAAAATAACTCAAAGCACTTAAGATATCGTTTCCACTAAAATTCCTATTGTGTAACCCAAATCAGTCAGTGAAAATCGTAGAATTTCTATTAGGTACATAAGCTCAGATATTTTGAACACATTGTACTGTGTCCGACAGTGGATCATCAACCGAGGGGAAGACTTACGAACACAACGCCGCATCGGGATATAGTATCACTAGTAATTACAAATCAATCAATTAATCACTAGAAATCACAAAACTTACATTAAAATAC
The DNA here is from genome assembly GCA_018245835.1 of Mysoria sejanus stolli. Classification (NCBI taxonomy): domain Eukaryota; kingdom Metazoa; phylum Arthropoda; class Insecta; order Lepidoptera; family Hesperiidae; genus Mysarbia; species Mysarbia sejanus. Next base: position 4,846 of record DWEJ01000751.1, read on the forward strand.
ATCAATATTCTAAAAGGAGGTTCATTAAGATAGTTAGAGATAAACTTTAAATAATTCGTTGCCTTCAGCGACGCAAACGCCTAAGCACAACCATTTATTTTCAAAGTCGGACAACCACTGGTCGAGAGTCATGGAAATATACACATATATTTTGAGGGCTCACTTCAACCGGATGCCAAAGTAAAATCTTTTTTATCATATGATAGACCTGCCAAATGGAAAGTGCAGATATGTCCTAAGATAGAGCACATATGCTCTTAGTTTAAAGAGTCCGATTATGTGGCCTGAAATACTGGATAAGAAACAGGGTAGAAACCGAATGCGTAACATTTTATTACTCGTTCGGTCTTCATCGACATTGGCTGAAACCACTTCATTCGCTTTAAACGCTTAAACTGCCCTTATTATTGCATTTCATTCTACCTCAATATATGTTCAATATCTTTTCTTTAACAGACTACATCTACAGAAAATTAAAGAACAGTTTAACGTTGCTAACTTATATTATCTGTATCGTTACATAAGAACAATACTAAATAATTTCAATTAGTATCCGATCATTATGAGAACGGAGATAGACTCAGATGTTGTACAGCACAATTATCGACCATTTTTTTACTGGGAATACACGGACAAGTGCGACAAGGACAACGGCCTACAAAACCGTACCATCGACACCAACCGTTCCATCGGTACTAGTAGCGCCATCTCTCTCGCGTTCGAGGTCACCAAGACCGGACGTGGTGCCGTGTTTTATGGGCAAGTATAAATGGTCTATATTCGAGATTATACTATATTCAGTAAAATGAAACAATTGTTCCATTTAATATTGTGAATGTGTTAGTAGCGATTTAAACCACCTCATTCTGTAACAGAATAAATTTAGCATTATTCATGTTGTTATGTTGGACTGATTACTAGTCATAAACTTTATTTACTCTTGTCAATCGAAAAGTCATAAGTTATATCCGTCACTACGACTCGGTGATATCTATAGTGTAATTTTTTGCTGAACTACCTTCCTCTGCTGTCAAAATCCATCGCTCAAATAAACGCCGAATAATAATATAATTATATTGATGCAGTTGAATTCGCCCGAGCTAAGTGTGTACTCTGGTTACACACTTATTCTCATTGGTTGTAAAATAATTAAGTAAATACGTAATGTAACTCAACACCACAAAGAAACATAATAATATAAAGTATCTTATACACAAACCGTTAGAGCACCTTTCCCCAATGATCTTGTAACTCTTAAAAACAAGTTATTTCACTTACGAGCTACACTTCTATCTCGCTCACGTAATTGTAGATACATATACATAAGTACTGTTCACGAACTAAAGCTAACGTATCTTCGAATTTTGAAATAGTTAACGTAACTTCAAACGATCCGTATTCGATTATCGAATTTATATACGGTTAACATAAGTGTCTGTTTTGAATAAAGAGGAATTCAGTTTTAGTTCGATTTCTTGGTAGACGGGTGTCCGATTCTGATTCATTTTATTTCGTTTGCGGTTACAGCTGAGATCTTTCCATACTCACAGTAAGGACACTGCGAGTTGATCCACTCGAACCTTTCTTAACTAATATTACTTATGCATTATATCTGCAAATAAACAAAATGCATCTGATTAAGATTTCCTTTATGTACAATGAAAGGAGAAGAGATAGCGGGTAGAATTAACGAGTAAACTCTGCCGTCCTGGACATTTGCAAACGATCTGGAACAGATCTGACAGAACTATGACTGTGAAGCAGTTCACTAAGTATGCGTTGTAAAAAAAATGTGAATCAACACTAACAGTTAAATGGAAATCTTGGAACACAGGACATGCTCATATCCATAATACAATTATCTGTAACGGGAGGGAATCGAGCCCGCGACCCTCGGCACGGCAGTCAGCAGATGTGAGTTACCGCGGTCATAGCGGCAGATGCGGCGCCAGCGCGTGCAGCGGCGCGCGCGGGTGCAGGCGCAGCGCAGCGGCTGCGGCGTCCGCGGCGGCGGCGGGCTCGCCCAGCGCGCCTAGCACGAGCGCCAGGCGCCGCCACGTGTCGGCGCGCGCGGGCGCCAGCGCGCCGGCCGCGCGCAGCGAGCGCTCAGCCAGGCGCAGCCAGCCCAGCGCGTAGTACGCGGCGCCCAGCTGCACCATGCTGTCCAGGTGCGTGGGGTGGATGGCCAGCGCGTTCTGGAAGCACTGCCGCGCCTCCTCCCACTCCGAGCTCGCCGCGTGAACCATGCCTCTCTGTACGCAAAAGACGTTGTCGAGACATTAATGTGCCCGATCATCTCTTACTGCCGATTGCTTCAAATGTACGAATACAGTAAATTCATATCAAAGAACAATCAAATTAAATTAATGACTGTATTTCACTATATAATGTATATGAATGTACGAATACGGTAAATTCATATCAAAGAACAATCGAATTAAATTAATGACTGTATTTCACTATATAATGTATATAATTAACACATGCATACCAGAAATAGGTGTTAATAGAAAATTAAACTTTTGTACTATTGTTCCCTTTGAACTCCTGAATTTTTATTTTATTTTATAATTTTCGGAAAACTTACAGCTAAAAAATACAGTAACGTAAATGTAATATTAAGTGAGGGCCAATTACAAGTTTTCACTAATAGCTTAAATATTAACTGCTCTTACAAGTAAAACTAAAAGATTGAATATTTTTTAGACATAAGTTATTATGAATTAAAGATTAAAAATTAAGAATTAAAAAACTTCTCAGACATAGTTTTTTTAGGCGAGAGTCGCTGGTGTTAAACAGATCTAAATCAACTACACTATGCGCGGTTTCATTAAATAATTTAATAGACCTTACTAAAAATGAGTTGCTTCTATATTTACTTTTAGTCAATGGCACTGATAAAAGTGATTGTCTACGACGATAGGATGAATGAACTTTCAGATCTAATCTGTCTAACAATTCAGGGCAGTCGATCCTACCCTGAGCTACTTTGAGTAAGAATGATAGATCTGCAACATTTCTTCTGAAAGCTAACGGGAGAATATGAAGATGTTTGCATCGTAAGCGGTAATTCGAGAATACTGTTGATGTTTTAAATTGCAAGAAGCGAAGAAAACGTTTTTGCAAGCGCTCAATTCTATTAATGTAGATATTATACTGTGGATTCCAAATTTGTGATGCATATTCTAAATGACTGCGAACAAAAGCGCAATACAAAATCTTAAAAGTTTTAATGTTTTCAAAATCAGCAGAAAACCTGAGAATAAATCTAAGAGCCTTATTTGCCTTGGTTATTATGTCAGTAACATGTGAATCAAAACGTAACTTGGAATCAAAACTGACACCGAGATCTTTTATAGTATTGACTCTAATAATGGAGGTATTGTGAAGTTTATAGTTATAAGTAATCGGGTTAGGTTGACTCGTGTATGAACAAACAAAACATTTCGATATATTTAATTCTAGCTTATTAGATTTACAGTAGGTTTCTAGGTTATGAAGATCCTGTTGAAGAGAACAGCAGCTGGCTAAGTCAGGGATAGGACACAAGATCTTCATATCATCTAAATAAAAGTCCAGTAAATGTAATTATTATTTAAAAATGTTCGCTTCAATAAGGGCATGTGGCGGTATCGTATTATTTAAAAGCATCGTATGATAGAAATTCAGTCCTCGGAATGTAATAACAATAAATATGTAATATATAAAACGGAACAGGTCTGCGGCGCACCGTATGAGCAGCGTGACGCGCTCGACGGCCGTGAAGCGCGCCTGCGGCTGCGCGTGGTGAAAGCTTTCGCGCAGCAGCGTGCAGAACACGTCGGCGCCCCCCGGCAGCGTGACGCAGTGCAGCAGCACCGGCACCGCCACCGAGCTAATGTGCGACTGCGCCGCGTCGCACACGCCCCACAGGCTGCGCCGCCACGCCACCGCGTCACTCCACCGCTCATATCATCATCATCCTATCTCAGTCCGCGGCTGGACATACGCCTCCCCTAAATAGCGCTATCACAGTCATCGGCCTGCCACATCCGGCTTCTGTCTGAAGTCTTTCGCAGATGGTCATCCCACCTAGCCGGAGGGCGTCCTACACTACATTTGTCGAGACGTGACCTCTCACAAAGCGGCTAGTCCACTAGCTCAAAGTCGGTCAACATGCTATGGAGCGAGATATGCTCGGAGATCCTCTGAAGAATAGGATCAGAAATGAAACTATCACACATAGTACTAAAGTCACCGATATAGCTCAAAGGATTAACACGCTGAAGTGGCAATGGACTGGCCCTGTCTACCGACGAACAAACGATCGGTGGAGTAGGAGAGTTCTGAAGTTTATACCGCGGCTTTGCAAACATAATGTAGATCAACGCTCACCCATCTACTAAATACGTTTCCGATTATTTGCTAACGTCGTCGTACAATGCTTGTTCAAATATGTGCTCTGTTAATAGTTAATGGGGAATGGTTAGGTAGGTATGGTAGCCGCCCTCCGGCCAGGTGGAATGACGATCTGCGAAAGGCTGCAGGCAGAGACTGCATGCGGCAAGCCGAGGCCAGGGCGCGGTGGCGCCCTATGCGGGAGGCCCATGTCCAGCAGTGGACTGAGATAGGCTGATCATGATGGTTAGGTTAGGTTAAGTGCAATATATAACTAGTAAAAATGTTTATGGACAAACATCCGCGCTCGTACGCACACATACGAGTACATGAACGCCCACATAAATGAACAATTGAAATGACTGACGGAACGAATAGAAATAATCGAAAAACATGAGAACTTCGCTCTCACTTGTCAATAAGCAAATTCTCCTGACACCATATAAGGAAACCCTTATGCTCCGCGAGCGCGTCAGTGTTCAGAACGAGGACCTGGAGACACTGGAGCAGATGGTACAGTACATCGGGACGAGATGTGTTCTTTAATTCCTGTGAACAAGCAATTTACTTATTTTGTATAGTTTGTGGTGCCTTGAAGTTTTAATAGTTACAAAATTTCAGGACATCTCGAGGACACATGATTCCAAACCAGGCAGGGCTCGTTCTATGCTTAGATTAATTTCTAAATAAATATTTTATTAGATAATTTTACATAAAGATAAAACAAATACTAGAGCTTATCACATAGATATCAGTCTGAAACCGAACTCAGAACGCCTACACCACCGATACGAGTCGCTAGAAACTGAATGAATAAGCATGTAAATTCTTCATTCCTTGATACTTTGAAATCAGCTTCGTTTAAATTGAAGTACATTTCTGAAACATAATCACCTATTTATCACCTACGGCAACCAAATACTTTTCAAAGTTCTCGACACCAGTTTAAAAACTGCACGGTTTCTTTTCGAAACTAATTACTCATACTATTTGGCGACCATTTTTTTTACAAATTAAGCACTAAACACTAAACACAAAATTGTCCTTTGACCATAAGACCCACCTGCAACAGTTGATGTATGTACTGCAGTTCTTGAGGCAACTCATCAATGCAAAAATGGAACTTTCCGGCAGAAGTTGGCCAAAAGTTGGCCATGTCCTCGTCTACGGATTCCGCCATGCCTTCGTGCTCGCCGAGGAGGTTAGGTGTTGAAACCTGCAATTTTTGCGATCGTTTCAATGTCAACATTCAATACACAAGTAACGCTAACAAACATTGAACAGCGAAAATGAGCCCTGAATGCTTAACAATCAAATTCAATTTTTCGATTTGAAAAATTTCTTCAAGCCGTTTTACTGAGAATTTTTAGCAAAAAATTTAAGTGCACGCATTGGAGCTTTTGAGTTATTATCGTCATCACAAAGGATATTTTAGTCCACTGCTGGACATTGGCTTACCCTAAACAGTTTTTGCGTCCTCTGCTCGACTTGAGTAGCTGTAAGCTTTTAATGCATTCCAAATTAATATTGCAATGTAAATTTTGGAATACCTGATTTTGTTTACGATTTTCCTGTTTTATCCCTATGTTTGCACCTCTCACTTCTATCGAATAGAAACATATGCATAGTATTATCTATGTATTTAGAATGTATGTAGGCCCCGCCTATATGGGAATCAATGATTATAGGTTTGTTCATATTTATCCTCGCAATTTTATTATTATTGTTAACACCAGGTCAAGGTATTACTATCCTTGCTTCTGTTCCCCAAAAACTTCATAAATTAAGGTAATAAGTATATTGCTATACATGCAGTGTAATGTGTGTTCATAAGTTACATCAGCGGTGGCGGTGGCGACGTCGGTGTCGTCCAGCGTGACGGTGTGCGCGGTGGCGAGCGGCGGCTGGTCGGCGGGCGGCAGTGACACCGCCATGTCCAGCTGCTCCGTGATCGTCTCCACCGTGGCTGTCATGATCTGCCACACACCCACACGCTCACTATCACACGTCAGTCTGCCTATCGGTAGAACGCCCGTGGCTAAATGGAACGTGTCTAACGATATAATGATTCATTACTTATGGGACGCAACTAAACAAATTTGTCGGCAATTTTAACGCAGATTTTAAATCGTTTCATTTCCTGACTTTCATATTCAGTAATGATGGATACGGAAGCGAGCATATGTACACGCGCTAGTGCCATCCAGCACACGAATTTATTGACCGATACAATTATTGGCCTGAATTTCAAAACAAACTGTCGTAACAATAAAATTCGATATAAGTTGAAATAGTAATTTGTAGTTGATCTCCATTCTACAAGGAGATACAATATATTGGTTGGGGAAAAAAATTGTGAACGTACTATTAGTAACGATTATTGTCTACGTAATAAGAAATTTTGTACACGTTACAATTAGCCACTAAATTCAATTATAAAAGTGTGATTATAGTGCTTGAATATACAACGATCTACAGTATGAGTGCAAGTAACTTAAAATCAAACTCTTGTTTAAATGTAGCACCTATTTATGCATATCACTACATTCAAGATAACTTGGTCTCTTTTGACCGCGATCTAAATGTGCATCAAGAAGGTTATTAATAGATATGCTCATAAATATATAATGGTATGTAAGAAAAATTACAATCATTTCAAAATTACAAAAGAAACCAAATTTATTTTTGCAAGATATAACTTTATATTAATCGCAGAATACAATTATTAAGGACACATAAAAAATTCACCAAATTGTTCACATTAGATACAAAACTTTAACTGCATTTCACATAGTATGTAATTATATAATTTATAAGTAATTGTATCAATCTGTATTATTTCAGGGGCATGTTAAGAAACTTCAATATTTAAAGCATCAAGTTAAGGAAAATAAAACAAAAATATAATAGGGGATATCTAAAGGTAACATTATAGCACCACTGTTATTCTGTGTTGATTGTATTAATAGAATACAATATTGCGCACCTGTAGACTTATATAGGACAACTCAACATAAAAATAACACCGGCACATCCACAACATCGAATAAAATAAAAAGCACACAGACGCATAAGAAGCGAGGGGTACGTAAACCGGTACTATGCTGTCAATGTGTATAATAAAAATGTTTATCTATATTTTTTTACAATATTCAAGTTCTTACTATAAATATGGCTTCCAATCAATAAAGTATGTTATATGTACATATAGTACGATATCGACAAGCTAAGAAGATAGAACAATAACATAGGTACAGATTACTTAGAATACTTTGAATAAATCAACTGCTAAACGGGTAAATACTCAGCGAAACGAGACAGTATGGAATTAATTTCGCTAGAAATCAAGCGGACACAGTTCTGTCATCCAACTGTTCGTACTAGTAATAAATGATCCTCCACCATCACATAATATGAACAAAAGAAATGAATTAGCAAATGTCGATCAGCTAGCACAGACAAATACATAAAAGCTATAAGTAACAATTATTCAATGAAACGCTAGTAATGTTTACTGCTATAATATTAATGTTTCCTGTAAGCAATAATTATATTTAATAAAAGTAAATATAACATAACACCGATAGCACAGTACCCGTTGGAGAAAGATGTAACACATACTTGCGTATCGGCTGACGACTTGGTCAGCGTGGCGTCCGAGCCCACGTCGCTTATGAGAGATAGTTGCATGAAATGGACAAACTATAATATCTATTATATAAGGTCTAAGCTGAAGAACACACAGGTTATCGGCACACACTACATTAGAGACAAGTTTGTCAACGTATAGACGTCTAGTGACCAGCGACTAATGGCGTCGAGACGTTCCAATTTCATGGGATTTATTTGAAAACTAAAACAGTCAACAATTTGTTTACATATAGTTTAATATCGCTCGAGCATTGTCAATTTAAAAATCCAATACAACCATTAAGTAACATTACCGTTAAGTATAAAAGAATTCCAAATTCAGAATAATTTTAGATATAAAGGTTTTCGAAGGTTTCGTCGCCATTTGTTCATCAGCTGGATTTTAGGAGGATCTTTTATTAATTTAATATGAAAGTTTAAAAATCCAACACAAAAGAATTCGTTTAACATTATTAGTTTAAAAATTCGACGGGTGTGTTCATATATTATTGCTGCGGAGTTAAAAAGATAGATATTTTTATAATAAATTTAATGGCAATTACATAATGAAATACTCAGGAAAAATTCGACTTTGTATCTTGTCTCCCTTGCCATCCTTGTCTCTACCATGCACAACATAATACGCACACACACGCACGCTTTAGATCAACAGAATCGATTTTAATGGAATATTTTTCTCGATTACAAAGTTGTCAGATACAGGTGATTTTTTCATCATCAGCAACCAATATAGTATATCTTTTTATCTCAACAGCATTTGTATTATATTAAAAAGTATACAGTATTTATCCAATCATAGTTTCATTTTTCAAAATATATATTCATTAGAATTAATATGACGTTGATATTTTTGGATAAACGTCTGCTCTAAATAACACTTCGTTTAGGAACATATCTAACACAGAATGGGCATGAAGAAATAATACAGCAACAGTTCGACCGTTCCCACATTTGCTCCTAAGTGTACATACATATGTATATGTGTAAATCTCCTGACAGATTTTCACGAATAAAAAAAGTTTGCGCGAGAATTTGTCTATGGTTGTAACAGAATTGGCATTGATAGTAGAGCAATAAAATCATATACAACTTAAATAAGTTGTGAATTTAAAGGTAATAGTGCCATTTTAATTTTAATTTTTAAATATTTGTTTAATATATTTTACGTACTCTGGAGTTAAATGGGGAAGCGGTAGATAAATCATGCAGCCATCAAGCTACAGACAATTAAGAAAAAAAAGTTATCCACAGACAACTGAAATTGGATTTTACAATCACCTTTATGTTTCCATTGAGAAACATTTTGAAAGATGATAGCAAAATTATTTTCCTTATAATTAATTCATCAAAACTAGGTAATTTACATATTTATTAAGACAATTCAATGAGATGTTTGAAGTAAATTATATAAAGTCATCTCCCATATCTCAATGTATTGCCTTGGAATAGTTTATATTTGTTTATTGAATTTAAAGGTCTATTTTAAAATACACCAAGAATATAAAAGCTAAGATATTTATCGAAAAACATTAACGTCAATCATATTAATAAAGTCTACGCAACCAGAAAAAAAACAAACAATAAAAGTTTTAAATGACAGACTGTTTTCGATAGAATAAATAAAATGAAAGGCAACGAACGTAAATTCCTTATTCAAATTTAACACAATGTAAATATCAGGATTCTGTCAAAAACGTCTGTCGCCTCGAACGTAAAAGTAAAATATCGTAAAGAAACAAGTGGAAGGAACAATACAAATGGCCGCTCGCCGTACTCACATGGGGCATGTGCACGAGCACGCCGCCCACGGCGCCGCGGTCGGGCAGCGCCGGCGGCAGCGCGTCGCCGGCCGGCGTGCCGCCCGACTTGCTGCGCTCCTCCTCCGACGCGTTGCGCCGCGTCGTCTCCGACCAGTCGTCCGGCGGGCACTGGCGCACATTGCTCACTGACTGCCGCTCGCGTTTCGTCGTTTTTGCAACTAATGACTTCTACAATATTCTACCAAAAATCCTAAAGCTATCTATGACACTTTTCATGTACAGAAAGATGCGAGAATTTACGTCCAAGAAAGACGCATCTTTCATAATCATTTCATAAAGGTGGTAGAACCCTCTGTGGTTTGACTCCGACGGCACCACCGCCACATCTATTTCTGCCTTATAACAGCAGTGTTAAGCGCTGCTGTGTTCTGGTTTGAAGGGTGTGGTAAGGGAGACATA